>CATQFL010000200.1:0-54841 GCA_956483635.1 Panzeria rudis
TACACACGAATTCATAATCTCTGATTGCTCGAATCATTTTTGTCATTATTCTGCAAGACTGAAAAAATGTGTTCAGGAAATAGTTGCATTACCAAAGAATTTTACACTTGAAAAACATTTTTTAGATAACGAAATTAATTTTTGAGCTTTAGGTTTAGAGCCACCGTCAAAAAATAAAAGCACCTATGAATCTAAATTGATTATTATGTCATAAATCGGCCAAATATGCCACCTGGAAAGGTAACCATATTAAACAGAGAACTGGCACGTATAAAAGGCCAGGGGTACGCCAGAATTGTCAAAGTGTTGAAGTGAGACGCCACATACAAAAAAGCTGTAGGACAGCAAATTATATTCAAGCTGTAGGACAGCCAATTAGCTTTTACAATTAGAATTCAAATCCAGGTTCAAAAAAATTAAAAATAAACAAAAGAATAGAAAAAAATTATATAAAAAAAAATATATAAAAGTAAATAACTAAATAAAATTATTATAAAGCTGTAGGACAGCCAAATACGTTAATAAGATTCTCTTCTATGTTTATGGTAGTACTAAGATAGAATAAGTTGGGCTGAGCCTTTTCCTTAGAAAAGGTAAAATTTACCGACATGGTAGTGCGGGTCCTTGGACCAAAAATTCGCCCACTCAAAAAAAATCCTGTCTATTTGCATGCTGACGGACTAGAACATCGCTCTCCTAAGCAGGGGTGGGATGTAACGTAGAAATAACAAAGCTATTTTCACATTCATAATTTATAGTTATAAGTGTAATACTAACAAAATAATAGAATAAAAATAATAAAATAGCAGGAATAATATAGGAAGATAATAATATGGTATAATAATAAAATAATATAACTCAACAAAATAGTACTATAATATAAATCTAAGAACTGCAGGGTAGTGTGAATTATAAGAACTGCAGGGTATCTAGTTGTAACTTTTTCCGTTCATAACTCACGTTTAGTTCATAAAATGTTTAGCATAAGTAGATTAGGTTGGCACACAATCAGCAGCGATTCATACATGATTGTAATATTGTAGGCATTAGCTTAAGAAAAATTGTACGTATTTAACTTGAACCTGTTATTCGTCGCCAGCGTTGTCAACTTTTATATTTCAAAAAGCACTGAAACTAGTGAAAAAACCCGAAATAATTGAAAAAAAGCACTGAATTTTTATATTTTTTAGTTTTATTTAAAAAAAGTTGTTATATACCTGCCTGTTCTGTAAATCAAGCCGATTTAAAACGATTTGTTTTAGAAAAATATTTTCAGACTTTTTTCTATTTTTTAGAGCTTAATAATCATATCCGATATTAATTCATTATATATTATCATCATAGTTATTGCTACAGGTTTTTCATAGAAGAAAGAAAAAACTGTAACTTTTGAATCTGTTTTCATTCCTACTTAAAGACTTTGTACAATAAAGACCTGTCAGAAGTAGTTAATGCTTTAATAAATATAATTACATATGTAAAAAAACACCGACTTCAATGCAAAGATCGTATGTACCAGATTACAAAACCAACGCAATTTTGTTTTAGATCAAATGGTGTGCTTGTCTACAAATGGGGAGTCCGCCCGCAATTTTTCATAGTACCAAACCTTTCATGTCCTTTCAAATAATATATTTTAAAAATCTGTCAAGAAATGTCGGAGTTATGTAATAATTAATATACCGGGCTACCACTTTGTCCGCCCGATTTTCACTTCTATGGGATCAAACTACAAGCAATTCATTTGAAACAAAAAAATTTTGAAAATTGGTTCATAAATGGAGGATTATGTGATAATTAATATTTCCGGGGGATGGGAAGAATGCCCTACAGATTTTCGAAAAAAGAATTTTGAAAATCGGTTCAAATATGACAGACTTATGCTTGGAAGAGCTAATCTTCCCACCAATTTTTGGAAAAAAATTATGCAACCAAACTGCAGGCAAACCCTTTAAAAAAATCGGTTTACAAATGTCAGAGTTTTGATTAAGGTGAGCGAATTTCCTTACCGGTTTTCGAAAAAAAAATTGTTGAAACAACCAGCAAGTAAACCCTTTCAAACAAAAAAAGAAGTTTGAAAATCGGCTCACAATACAAACATAATAAAATACACACGAATTCATAATCTCTGATTGCTCGAATCATTTTTGTCATTATTCTGCAAGACTGAAAAAATGTGTTCAGGAAATAGTTGCATTACCAAAGAATTTTACACTTGAAAAACATTTTTTAGATAACGAAATTAATTTTTGAGCTTTAGGTTTAGAGCCACCGTCAAAAAATAAAAGCACCTATGAATCTAAATTGATTATTATGTCATAAATCGGCCAAATATGCCACCTGGAAAGGTAACCATATTAAACAGAGAACTGGCACGTATAAAAGGCCAGGGGTACGCCAGAATTGTCAAAGTGTTGAAGTGAGACGCCACATACAAAAAAGCTGTAGGACAGCAAATTATATTCAAGCTGTAGGACAGCCAATTAGCTTTTACAATTAGAATTCAAATCCAGGTTCAAAAAAATTAAAAATAAACAAAAGAATAGAAAAAAATTATATAAAAAAAAATATATAAAAGTAAATAACTAAATAAAATTATTATAAAGCTGTAGGACAGCCAAATACGTTAATAAGATTCTCTTCTATGTTTATGGTAGTACTAAGATAGAATAAGTTGGGCTGAGCCTTTTCCTTAGAAAAGGTAAAATTTACCGACATGGTAGTGCGGGTCCTTGGACCAAAAATTCGCCCACTCAAAAAAAATCCTGTCTATTTGCATGCTGACGGACTAGAACATCGCTCTCCTAAGCAGGGGTGGGATGTAACGTAGAAATAACAAAGCTATTTTCACATTCATAATTTATAGTTATAAGTGTAATACTAACAAAATAATAGAATAAAAATAATAAAATAGCAGGAATAATATAGGAAGATAATAATATGGTATAATAATAAAATAATATAACTCAACAAAATAGTACTATAATATAAATCTAAGAACTGCAGGGTAGTGTGAATTATAAGAACTGCAGGGTATCTAGTTGTAACTTTTTCCGTTCATAACTCACGTTTAGTTCATAAAATGTTTAGCATAAGTAGATTAGGTTGGCACACAATCAGCAGCGATTCATACATGATTGTAATATTGTAGGCATTAGCTTAAGAAAAATTGTACGTATTTAACTTGAACCTGTTATTCGTCGCCAGCGTTGTCAACTTTTATATTTCAAAAAGCACTGAAACTAGTGAAAAAACCCGAAATAATTGAAAAAAAGCACTGAATTTTTATATTTTTTAGTTTTATTTAAAAAAAGTTGTTATATACCTGCCTGTTCTGTAAATCAAGCCGATTTAAAACGATTTGTTTTAGAAAAATATTTTCAGACTTTTTTCTATTTTTTAGAGCTTAATAATCATATCCGATATTAATTCATTATATATTATCATCATAGTTATTGCTACAGGTTTTTCATAGAAGAAAGAAAAAACTGTAACTTTTGAATCTGTTTTCATTCCTACTTAAAGACTTTGTACAATAAAGACCTGTCAGAAGTAGTTAATGCTTTAATAAATATAATTACATATGTAAAAAAACACCGACTTCAATGCAAAGATCGTATGTACCAGATTACAAAACCAACGCAATTTTGTTTTAGATCAAATGGTGTGCTTGTCTACAAATGGGGAGTCCGCCCGCAATTTTTCATAGTACCAAACCTTTCATGTCCTTTCAAATAATATATTTTAAAAATCTGTCAAGAAATGTCGGAGTTATGTAATAATTAATATACCGGGCTACCACTTTGTCCGCCCGATTTTCACTTCTATGGGATCAAACTACAAGCAATTCATTTGAAACAAAAAAATTTTGAAAATTGGTTCATAAATGGAGGATTATGTGATAATTAATATTTCCGGGGGATGGGAAGAATGCCCTACAGATTTTCGAAAAAAGAATTTTGAAAATCGGTTCAAATATGACAGACTTATGCTTGGAAGAGCTAATCTTCCCACCAATTTTTGGAAAAAAATTATGCAACCAAACTGCAGGCAAACCCTTTAAAAAAATCGGTTTACAAATGTCAGAGTTTTGATTAAGGTGAGCGAATTTCCTTACCGGTTTTCGAAAAAAAAATTGTTGAAACAACCAGCAAGTAAACCCTTTCAAACAAAAAAAGAAGTTTGAAAATCGGCTCACAATACAAACATAATAAAATACACACGAATTCATAATCTCTGATTGCTCGAATCATTTTTGTCATTATTCTGCAAGACTGAAAAAATGTGTTCAGGAAATAGTTGCATTACCAAAGAATTTTACACTTGAAAAACATTTTTTAGATAACGAAATTAATTTTTGAGCTTTAGGTTTAGAGCCACCGTCAAAAAATAAAAGCACCTATGAATCTAAATTGATTATTATGTCATAAATCGGCCAAATATGCCACCTGGAAAGGTAACCATATTAAACAGAGAACTGGCACGTATAAAAGGCCAGGGGTACGCCAGAATTGTCAAAGTGTTGAAGTGAGACGCCACATACAAAAAAGCTGTAGGACAGCAAATTATATTCAAGCTGTAGGACAGCCAATTAGCTTTTACAATTAGAATTCAAATCCAGGTTCAAAAAAATTAAAAATAAACAAAAGAATAGAAAAAAATTATATAAAAAAAAATATATAAAAGTAAATAACTAAATAAAATTATTATAAAGCTGTAGGACAGCCAAATACGTTAATAAGATTCTCTTCTATGTTTATGGTAGTACTAAGATAGAATAAGTTGGGCTGAGCCTTTTCCTTAGAAAAGGTAAAATTTACCGACATGGTAGTGCGGGTCCTTGGACCAAAAATTCGCCCACTCAAAAAAAATCCTGTCTATTTGCATGCTGACGGACTAGAACATCGCTCTCCTAAGCAGGGGTGGGATGTAACGTAGAAATAACAAAGCTATTTTCACATTCATAATTTATAGTTATAAGTGTAATACTAACAAAATAATAGAATAAAAATAATAAAATAGCAGGAATAATATAGGAAGATAATAATATGGTATAATAATAAAATAATATAACTCAACAAAATAGTACTATAATATAAATCTAAGAACTGCAGGGTAGTGTGAATTATAAGAACTGCAGGGTATCTAGTTGTAACTTTTTCCGTTCATAACTCACGTTTAGTTCATAAAATGTTTAGCATAAGTAGATTAGGTTGGCACACAATCAGCAGCGATTCATACACGACAAGAATTTGCTCTCTGATTCTGAATAATAATCGACTGGGATATCCGTAGTGGAAAAGGCAGTCACCAACTTTTTGCACTACTCTTTGGCCTCGGCTAAAGGGGAGCTATAAATTTTACACAGCGGCTTCGGCTGACTGTTCTCACAGTGGACCTCGGTCTGACTGTTCTCACAGCGACTTCGGTTGACTGTTCTCACAGCGGCTTCGGCTGACTGTTCTCACAGCGGCTTCGGCTGACTTTTCTCACAGAGAACTTCGGTCTGAATGTTCTCACAGCGACTTCGGTTGACTGTTCTCACAGCGGCTTCGGCTGACTGTTCTCACAGCTGACTGTTCTCACGGCGACCTCGGTTGTCTGTTCTCACAGTGGCTTCGGCTGACTGTTCCCTAGGCTAAGAACCGATTGTAATATTGTAGGCATTAGCTTAAGAAAAATTGTACGTATTTAACTTGAACCTGTTATTCGTCGCCAGCGTTGTCAACTTTTATATTTCAAAAAGCACTGAAACTAGTGAAAAAACCCGAAATAATTGAAAAAAAGCACTGAATTTTTATATTTTTTTAGTTTTATTTAAAAAAAGTTGTTATATACCTGCTTGTTCTGTAAATCAAGCCGATTTAAAACGATTTGTTTTAGAAAAATATTTTCAGACTTTTTTCTATTTTTTAGAGCTTAATAATCATATCCGATATTAATTCATTATATATTATCATCATAGTTATTGCTACAGGTTTTTCATAGAAGAAAGAAAAAACTGTAACTTTTGAATCTGTTTTCATTCCTACTTAAAGACTTTGTACAATTAAGACCTGTCAGAAGTAGTTAATGCTTTAATAAATATAATTACATATGTAAAAAAAACACCGACTTCAATGCAAAGATCGTATGTACCAGATTACAAAACCAACGCAATTTTGTTTTAGATCAAATGGTGTGCTTGTCTACAAATGGGGAGTCCGCCCGCAATTTTTCATAGTACCAAACCTTTCATGTCCTTTCAAATAATATATTTTAAAAATCTGTCAAGAAATGTCGGAGTTATGTAATAATTAATATACCGGGCTACCACTTTGTCCGCCCGATTTTCACTTCTATGGGATCAAACTACAAGCAATTCATTTGAAACAAAAAAATTTTGAAAATTGGTTCATAAATGGAGGATTATGTGATAATTAATATTTCCGGGGGATGGGAAGAATGCCCTACAGATTTTCGAAAAAAGAATTTTGAAAATCGGTTCAAATATGACAGACTTATGCTTGGTAGAGCTAATCTTCCCACCAATTTTTGGAAAAAAATTATGCAACCAAACTGCAGGCAAACCCTTTAAAAAAATCGGTTTACAAATGTCAGAGTTTTGATTAAGGTGAGCGAATTTCCTTACCGGTTTTCGAAAAAAAAATTGTTGAAACAACCAGCAAGTAAACCCTTTCAAACAAAAAAAGAACTTTGAAAATCGGCTCACAATACAAACATAATAAAATACACACGAATTCATAATCTCTGATTGCTCGAATCATTTTTGTCATTATTCTGCAAGACTGAAAAAATGTGTTCAGGAAATAGTTGCATTACCAAAGAATTTTACACTTGAAAAACATTTTTTAGATAACGAAATTAATTTTTGAGCTTTAGGTTTAGAGCCACCGTCAAAAAATAAAAGCACCTATGAATCTAAATTGATTATTAGGCTAAGTTTCGTAACATTATATTCAGAAAGAATTAGGTATGATCAATTTTCCAAGGAACAAGGGAAAAATTAACATCAACTTAATTTTTCAACGTACACAGCAGAACAGAGTAGCGCCACTTTCGGAAGCCGCTACACTTCCATCGTCAGTGCACCTAAAATTAAACTAAAAAAGCACCGAACACTAACTCCAAAAAATGTTCGCGTCGAAAAGTTGAAAAAGCACTAAAAACGGTGCGAAAAGCACTGAGTTGACAATGCTGTTCTTCGCATATGAAATCGTTGAACCAGCGATCAGCGAACCTGTTGTCTCCGAAACTGTTATCTCCGAACGTGTTATCTCCGAACGTTTTATCACCGAATCTGTACACCTGCGATCCTGTAAAGCTGCCAACCTGTAAACTCTGATATTAAGGCGCGTACGAACCTGAATACTATTAGCCGATTTACTATTCTACGAACATACTACAAACGAGCCGCTTGAAAATATACGACCCGAACCCACCATATACGAGCCGAAAAGCCCCGAAGCTGAACCTATTGTTTATTAGCCTGTTAGTCTATCGCGTCAAGCTGTACGAACTGTTCCTGCCATAAACCGAATCTATCTGACGCCCGATAATATTTAATTTATCATAGCTACCTTCGTATTAAATTGAACAACTAGATATAGAAGAAAAGAATATTCAATAAAAAGATTATTTTATTTTGCCCCCAGAAAAGGAAAATCAACGGTCTTATTACTTAAGGTTTGTGGATCCGTAAGTAGACCCTGGACTCGACTAAGTTACCTCAGCCGACGACAAAATCCACGTTACACGTTTCCAACAAAGCTCCTCTTTTTACTCTACTGTTGGAAAATAACTCCTTCTCTTGAATCAATTCGTTCCTTATTTGATTCAAGTTGGTTGTCAAAATGCTGCAAGTTAGTTGATGTTTAATGGGCGAACATAGCTGTTGCAGGGTAGTTATACCTGACTGGAAGGCCTTCAACTCGGAAGTAAATGGTGCTAAGTCATAGTAGATCATTAGTCTCCATTCAGCGGTCACTAGTTTTACATTCCCAATTCCCTCAAAGTATAATCCCGGGTTGCCATTAAAATTGTTTACTTTTACATTGCTGCTCATTGCTACTGGAATTAAACATAGTGTTGTTGTTATAGTAAGTAGCATTGACGTGCAAATAAGCCCAGATTTTTTAGATGGTGGACTGTCTGTTTCAGTAACTTCTATTGGGGGAGTGAGATTGGTTGCTTCATTTGCGGGTAGCTCTTCCTGATGCAGTAGCGGCGCTAATCTATGAATAGGTCTTCGCTTTATTCCCGAGACTGTTTTTATATCTGCCACCCTAAACTTGCCAACGATTCCCTCATAAGTTTTCAGTATTCTACCCAGTGTCCATTCCATTATAGGTAAATTGTCCTCCTTTACTATGACTAGATTTCCTTCTTTCAGATTTTGAGATGACGTCTTCCATTTCTGTTTTTCTTGTAGATGATGCAAGTATTCCACCGACCATCTTTTTCAAAAATCATGTTTAATCTGCGACACCTGCAACGCCGTTGATACACTGCGCAAAAGTAAATTTTTGGCTGACTTAACAGCTGCCTGCCATACCCCACCGTATGAGGTGCCTTAGGAGGTATAAACTTTAATTCTATCCCGTCATTACTGCAAGATCGAGTTATCGCTTCTTGTGAATGTTTGGAAAATATGGCGTTCTTCAGTTCATCGAGCTGGTTCCGTGCCCCAACGAAGTTTGTAGCGTTATCTGAATAGATGGTTTGACAACGTCCTCGTCGTGCGATGAACCTCTTGAGGGCTCCAGTGAATGCTTCTGTAGTGAGGTCAGTTACCACTTCTAAGCGTACTGCTCTTGTTGAGAAGCATACGAAAACTGCAATGTACACCTTGTGAGGTCGATTACCTCTTAGTTTGTAGTGTACGCACAGTGGGCCACAGTAGTCAACGCCTGATATTAATAATTCTGGCAAAAAAACCGACTTCAGTACAAAGAGCAGTATACTTGATGGCCTTTCATATAAACAATTTTGAAAATCGGTATGCAAATGCAGGAATTGTGCTGTAATAAATATTTTGGGTGAAGGCGTGGAAGACTTGCATCACCGATTTTCGTAGAAACATTATGCGACCAAACTCTATGCAAACCATTCCAAACAAAAAAAAATTTGAAAGTCGGCCCCTCCGCGCAGTCAAAATTTTCTTTCTCTACATGCATACATTTTATCTCTAAATGAAAATATAATTTAATTGAAAAATTAAATTAAAACCGAACTTAAGCCAAAATAATTAAAATTTTTTTTGGATATAAGCCCATACAGTTCGACTAAACTCATAACTTAATTGTTAAACTCTAAAGGCACCTAGCAAAAGAATGTACATGTTCAAATAAAACTGAACAAACAATTACAATTACAAGTGTGTGTAATTATCAATGATAATTTATACTAGAATAGAGAAATAATAAAAAGAAGCTTAATACAAAGACAAAGTAAAACTGAATATCAATAACTATCAAATGAAATACAGGTCTAAGAGTGACAGTATGAATTGATTAAAAGTAGATGATATTCAGCTCTTGACTGCAAACACCCGACTTTGGTCGAGTGGGCTAAGCTGTAAAGAACTCTGATGAGATTAGTGGGAGCTATCGAAACGTCAGTTCAACCCAGCGCGCAGTTAAACTTTTCTTTGTCTACATGCTTCACATTTTATCTCTAAATAAAAATATAATTTAATTGAAAAATTAAATTAAAACCGAACTTAAGCCAAAATAATTAAAATTTCTTTGGACAAAAAAAGAATTTTAAGAATCGGTTCACATATGACAGAGTTATGCGTGTACAAACATAAAAAAGTGAAAAAAAGAATAAACACACGAATTGATAACTCCTTCTTTTTGAAGTCGGTTAAAAATAGTCGAGTCGGAGTCACTCTGGAGGAAGGTAGATCTCCCATAATTTGTTGCATTAGCCTTGGCTTTGACCTGGTACATCGGATGCAAGTTTAAACTATGTGTTTGGCAATTGATTTCCCTTTTATTATCCAAAATCGTTGCCTGGAGATGGATAGTAGTGTATGTGGGCTGCAATGATGATTGTCGTCGTGTAGCATTCTTATTATTAATTTAGAAATAGAACCATTGCCTGTTTAGCATTGTATGAGATATTTGAAGCCTTCAACCTTCCGCCGACGCGTAGTATATTATTTTCGTCAAGAAAGGGTGACAATCTACATATAGGACTCCTTCCCTTTGTTTAATGCACTTATTTCATTTTTAAATTCTGACTATAAGATGCTTAGCTGAAGTGAGTTCTAACGGGCTTAATGCATTGCTGATCGGTCATTCAGCCTTCGCTAATTTGGTGCTTTGGATGAAGCGTTGCATGTATGCTACTACCCTTTGAAGTGTCTTGAATGAGTTGCGGTTGTTTACTTTATATATAATGTCTTCCAATGAGGTAGAAGTTGCAGATAAGGCACTGACTGAGTTCGATTTGAATTCTTCAGTGGAGGATGGTTTTTGAATTTTGTTGAATTGCCTTGGCCTCTGACTCTCATTGCCATGCAAAAACATTGGCCAAAAAAACCAAAGGCTACACTGTGATAGTTTTTCAAACCTCTTGAGATGAGGTCAGCCGGGTTATGCTTTGAACAGACGTGTCGCCATTGAATACTTGTGGTTTGGTCTTGAATCTTACTTACTCTATTTGCAACAAAAGTACGAAGAGAGGATGATGTATTGATCCAATGCAGTACTATCTCAGAATCTGACCATAGATATGTAGGAATGTTTTCAGCTCGTAGTTCCTTTTTTACTCTTGTGGTAAGTTGAGCCCCAAAAAGAACTGCACATAGCTCTAGTATTGGTAAAGTTACATTTCTTATAGGGGCAATGCGTGATCTGGCACACAAAAGTCTCAAGTCGTCATCTTGTAGCTTGGATCGTATGTATATTGTGGCGTCATACGCCTTTCCAGAAGCATCTACAAAAGCGTGTATCGGTGTGTCCCTTGTAATTTGACCATAAAAAATTTGCCTTTTGGTACTTAAATTATTTAGGTGTTTTAAATTTTGACGAAACATTACCCATTGGTTGCTAAGATCTGCTGGGAGTGGTTCGTCCCATGTGAGTTGTAATTGCCATAGTTGTTGTATGAAGATTTTAGCAGCGACGACAACAGGTCCGGCGATTCCTAACGGATCTAATAGTCGCGCTATATCTGATGTTATAGACCGCTTGTTGATTTTATTATTGTCTTGAATGTCTGCTCTGAGACAAAAAATATCAGCCTTGGGATTCCATGACAATCCCAAAATTTTTGTTGATTGATTATCAAAATCTAGAATAAAGTTCTATATCTTCAGGAGAAATACCAGATAGTAGCCTTGAATGATTAGCGCACCATTTTCTTAGTTTGAAACCAGCGCCTTTTAACAAGCTTGTCAACTGTTGTTGCATTTCAATTGCTGTTGTGAGCTGTCAGATCCACTCATACCGTCGTCCACATAAAATCGTCTCTTAATGTTGTTGCACCTAATGGATATTTTTTTATGTTTTTGTCCGCTAACTGCTGCAAACATTTTGTTGCCAAGTAAGGGGCTGCAGAAGTTCCATATGTCACAGTGTTAAGTTTGTAGGTTTCCACTGCTTCATTTGGATTATTTCTCCAATATATTAGTTGCATGTTACGTTCTGCTGAGTGAACAAGAATTTGACGATACATTTTTTCAATGTCTGAGCAGAAGACAAATCGTGGCATTCGAAACCGTAGTAGCATTCCAAAGAGATCTCCTTGCGCCGGAGGACCTACGCACAGTATGCCATTGAGAGCTATTCCTGTTGAGGATTTTGCCGATGCATCAAACACTACTACTTAGTGGTTCAACTTTCGGGTTTGATTACGCAGTGATGTGGAATGTAGAAATGAGGGCCTACTACCTCTGAGCTTTTCTGCGTGTCATGTGACCCAATTCTTCATATTGTTTCATAAAGTCAACATATTGTTGCCTAAGATCTATGTTCATCGATAAACGCCTTTCTAAGGCCATCAATCTTGAAAAGGCTAACCTTTTTGTCTCTCATAGATAACTTGGGTTTTCTGAAAAGCGGAGTCGCACTACAAATTGGCCCTCAGAGTTTCTTGTCGTTGTTTGGATGAAATGTAGTTTTCTCTTCGGCAGTGAGAGAGTTGTCTGACTCGAATTCGTCTAGTTTCTAGAATCTTTGAACGAGTTCGTTTGTGGTTGCTTCGTTTTCACCGTATACTGCACATACCGCTGAGTTGCTATTATTTTCCCTTATCCTTTCACTAACAATCTAACCCAGCTTTGTATTTTTTAAAATTGGTAGTTCTGGCGAAAGGTGAATTTTACCGGTGGTCAGCAACTCGAGGTAATATTCGGCGCCTAGTAAAACGTCAATATTATCGGTGTTGTTAAATTCAGAATCGACTAATTGAATGTTTTCTTGAATTGCCCAGGAGATACAGTTGAATTCTCTTGAAGGTTGTGCCGGAATTATGTTGGGAAGAACAAAGGCTTCTAGTCTTGTGTTGTAATTAGTGTTGTAGACTGAAGATGACCGATGATGCGTTGATTTGTATTTCTGGACTGACTGCCGATTCCTTCAATGCATATGGATGTTGGCGATGACTTGAGGGATAAACGATTTAGTAGCCGGTTAGTCACAATGTTGATTTGTGATCCTGAGTCTAGAATTGCCTTGAAGACTCCAGATCGTCCATTATTGCCTGCAATTTTTACCCGAGCTGTGGCTAACAGCACGTAACCTTTTCCCGTCCCAGGGCAGTAAGCTGAAGCTATCGTTGATGTTGAAGTCTTACCTTCAGTGAAAGAGTTGTTTGATGGTTAGGTTAAGGGGTTGGTGTTCTGTGGATGCTTCCCCAAATGTACGAGTGTGTTGTGGGTTTTCTTACATTTCCTACAGGAACTTGCTGTGCAATGTTTTGAAATGTGGTCACTCTTGAAGCAGTTAACGCAGAGTTTTTGTTGCTGTATCCACCTCAGTCGATTAGGTACTGACATCGATAAAAATTGTTTGCAATAATACAACAGATGAATTCCATTACTGCATAGTTTGCAATGGGTGTTGCTGCAGCTAAAGTTCTTTTTGGGTTCGTTTGTATTTGTCTGACTGCTTCTAATGATTGAAATCTGCTTTCCAGGAAGCCCAACAGTTCTTCTAATGTTATCAATGAGCTTGGTAGTTGTATTGACTGCTCGTATAACATGCGTGTGCCTTGACCTAGTTTTTTAAATCAATATATTGACTAACATGGGGCCCCATGTTGATGTATTGATATTCAAGTTGCTTTGTGCTGAAATGCACTCGCGTGTTGTGTCGTGTAACCCTTTTATTGCAACAACAGAGGGACTATCAGCTATCTTTGGTTGGCCCAACAGTCTATTTATGATGCTATTTGTCAATATTTGTAGATTACTGAAGCGGTCTTTAAGTGATTTCCAGGCCGTTTCATAGTTAGTTTCGGTTAGGGATAAATTTTGTATTAGCCTTGCGGCCTCGCCTGTTATGTTTGTTTTCAAAAACCACATTTTTTGTATACCGGGCATAGTTTTCTTGTGAATAATTTCTTTGAACATATCATAAAATGGTTGCTAACTGAGATAGTCCCCATTGAATTTCGGTATCGTTACCTTTGGAAGAGGCAATGGGCTAAGTTTAGCTGAATTGCTTCCCAATTGTGATTCATCATTTATAAGCTGCTTGTCTTCATCTGCGAGAACAGCGAGTTTAGCTAACTGTTGGTGTACTTAGTCTTCGAGGTTGTTGTAATCAGCTTGATGTAAACATTGGCTTGATGGATCTTCGATTTGTTGCCACACGTCGTCATACACATTTTGAACTTGAGACCATAACTTTTTCATAGTCTCTGATTTTAGTTCATAAAATGGTTTTGGCTGCTCTTCTGTCAGTGTTTCCAAATCTTGCAACAAACGTTTTAATGCTGTCATACGTGCAGTTATTAACCTGGCTAGTCCTGGTGTTCGTGTTTCTTCCGGTTTGTACTGGTTGACTGAATCGGTTACTGGTGTTCTTACGAATGGCACAGGTTTGGTATATGGTGTCATGCACTTTTTAAGTTGAAACTCGATATATTCAATTGTTGAACTGTATTGTTCGCCAATGGATTTGCAAAGGTCCCTCGTAATATAGGGATCCTCCTCTGATAAGGTGGCATCATTCCGAATTTTATTTTCGCTTTTTTCGAACGATTGCCATAGGGTAACTAATTCATTTTGCTTTGTCTTGTAAAATACCTCTGTTCTTCTTTCTAGCGGAGCTTTTCTTATGGTTGAAATGACTCTTTCAATCTCGATAGCACTCGCCTCCTGCTGCTGCATAAGTCCCTGTACCGATGAAATCTTGAGTAGTTTTTGTGTTGCGTTTGATGAAGGGTGTAAAAGAGATAGATGTATTGGATATTGTAGACCTGTGCTACTGTTTGTAATTTCTTATGAGTTTTCAACGTAACTCTTTTGAAGTTAATATTGTAGCCCTGTGCTACTGTTTGTAATTTCTTATGAAATTCCAATCGTAGCCCAATGCTACTGTTTGTTGGTTCTGTTGTATTTTTGTTGTGCGAACTGATGTTCTACACGTGGTTGCGCGTTTGTTTATTTTCCCAAATTTCTAAAGAATTCCTTACTACTGGTGGGGGGCATCTCAGTGAATTTAGAAAAATTAGGGGTAACCAATGTATGATCTGGCTATAGTAATTTCAACCCAAGCACATAAATTTGTATTGATGCTATTTTTGTTTGCCGGGCTGCCCTTCAAGCACTTGAACTTGAAAAACGTTATGAAGATCAATCAATGAGACACTTTAAATGCCTCAAGAAGATTGATAAATTCTTTATTTTCATTCTTGCTTTTATACAAAATTAACAAAGAATAAAATGCTTAAATTAACTTAATAATAACAAAGTGTAAAGTGCTTTATCACGCTTTCAATATTGGTCAACGAGCAATTTTATTATTGGCATATTTTTAATTATTAATAATAGCAAAGTTTGGTGTGATTTTAACAATGACATAGTTTTAATGCGGAAATAAAATGACCCCCTTTTCATGTTAAAGCAAAATTGCCTTTTGGCATATTTAGTAATAATTAAATGTACGTTAACAAAATGAATTACAGTGACAAACAAACTTAATATCTTAATTGATTTTTAAAATTTATATTTTATAAAATAATATGTTGGCCTAAGTCTCAACAGTTGTAATAAATATTTTGCAATAATTTATCTTTACATCAGTTGTATTCTCTTTTTGTTGTGTTTTGTTGGACTGTTCAATTTTCTGTTATCATTTTGATTTTTATATTTTTATTATATTTAAATACCCCACACCTGACACCATGTAATAAGCGTGAGCGCACAATAAAAGACGTGTTAGTACGAGTTCTTTAACTAATAGAAAGATATACGATATAATCTTCCTACTGGGTATACAAAATAAGACAACCTCTTGTTTTATTTGATTTGTGCAGCAACGGTAGTTCTTTATTTGACCAAAGTAAGAATCCGAATAATTGTATATTGATCAGAAGACAATGTAATAAGTTGTTCAAGTCTCAATGCGACTATACATATACACATATGCATATAAATCTTGCCATAATACATAAATTTCGACATTAAGCAGTTATTTAGGTATATTACAAATATAGTTCGAATGTGAGCAATTAAATAACATTTTAATTTATGAGCGCGAATGGGAATGTAAAGCAAAGTGCAAAATAATTAAGTTATAGCTAGTTAAATTGGTAGGTTTAAGTTCTCTTCATTAGCAACAAACGCAACAATATTTTAAAATTATCAATATTAATAGTGACAGAGACTATTAAGAGTAACATTTTGCATAATGTAAATAAATTATTTCTTTTTGTATAACGAAACGAAGTAAAAGTACATAATTGTTGCGAACATTCTCCCCGACGAAGAACGACAGTTTTTAAATATCTACAGTATTTTCAGGTTCAGATTGATGTTCTTTCTCATTGTAGTTGTCAGTAATCGGTAAGTATGCAATTTTCGACACTGGTCGTTTGAAGAGCTTACCGTTGGAGAATAAAGTAACCACCCTAACGCAATCATCCCTGCCGGGATGGATGTCATGTACACGGGCCATTCTTCCGGAGGGCAACGATCATCTAGGACGATCAACAAATCCCCAATCTCTGCGTTTTTTCAAGTTTAAACCATTTTGGTCTTGCTTGAAGGCGGCACAACCACTCCTTTGACCAACGATGCCAAAAATGCTGTTTGAGTTTTTCTACCACTTTCCATCTGCTAAGCCGGTTAATATTAGTGTCGAGTAAGTCTTCTTCTCGAACACATATGGTTTGTTCTCCAACTAGAAAGTGTGCTGGCGTAAGAGCTACACAATCCAAGGGCTCGTTACTTAGTGGGTATAATGGCCTTGAATTTAGACAACTTTCTATCTGAGCTAACAATGTTGCAAACTCTTCGTACGTCAATATACGATTCTGCATGATTCTTTTCAAATGGTGTTTTGTCGATTTAACGCCGGCCTCCCAGAGTCCACCAAAATGAGGTGAGACTGGTGGTATAAAGTGCCATTGGGTACCATGCGGTGCGAGCTTCTCGAGTAAGTATGGTGGAATTGAAGATTTAGAACGATTATATAAAAGTTTGAGCTCTTTGTTCGCTCCAACAAAATTTGTACCACAGTCAGAGTAAATATCACTACAAACACCACGTCTTGCAACAAACCGTCTAAAGGCTGATATAAAAGCTTCCGTCGACAAACTCGTTACAGCCTCTAGATGTAACGCTTTGGTAACCATACATACGAAAATGCATATATATTCCTTTGTTGTTATTGAATGCCTGGCTGTTGATTGTTTTATGGCTATGTGACCTGCGTAATCAACGCCGCAGTATTTAAAGGCTCTAGATGGTTGACGGCGAACGCGTGGAAGATTACCCATTATTTGTTGGGCAGCCTTGGCATTATATTTAAAGCAGATGACGCATTTTCTGAGCACTAGTTTTGCGATATTTCGGCTGGAAATAATCCAATAACTTCTTACGACGTATGCATGCATTTGAGTCAAACCTCCATGAAGTGTTTGATGATGAGCATCTAGAAAAATTAGATAAGATATTGTATTTTTCTTTTTAAGTAAAATTGGATGTTTGGCATTATAAGTTAAATTAGAATGCTCTATTCTACCACCAACTCTTAAGATATTGCAAGAATCCACAAAGGGGCATAGTCTGAAAAGAGATTTATCGAAAAGTATTTGGCCTTTTGTTTGTAGTTCTGTAATTTGATCACATCTTGTGATATTCTAATCAATTCAAACCAAGCATTTTTTAGTTCAACCGTAGTTAGAAACCCCGTCATCTCACTGCAATCTCTATTTGTCAACTTGTTTTGGTAACATTTAAAGAGTAAATTATTCTTGTATCGAAATATATATGCGGTAACTCGGATAAGTTTGCTCAGAGAAGAAAATTTCATGAATAAGTCTGGATAGTCTTTTATTTGGACTTTAGCTATGTGCAATTTCACTAAAATATCACTCGGCTTTTCAATAGAATTGTTAATTTCAAAAATTGCCTGTTTTGGCCAATTTAGTGGCGATTCAATAAGCCATTTAGGACCAGACCACCATAGCTTGTGATTGACTAATTCCTGGGCTGAAATACCTCTTGAGGCACAGTCAGCTGGATTATCTTTTGTTGATATATATCGCCATTGTGAAGAATTCGAATTTCTTTGAATTTCTGCCACTCTGTTTCCTACAAAAACAGGGTACTTTGATGATTGCCCACGAATCCATAAAAGCACGACAGTACTATCCGTCCAATACACTACTTGAATTAATTTCCTGTTCATTGAAGCTGCCACCTTTTTAATCAAATTAACTAATAATGTAGCTCCACACAACTCCATACGGGGATAGTCATATGCATCAGCGGACCCACTTTGGTTTTAGAATGGATAAGGGTTACTTTTATACCTCCATCATTAGAGGTTATTCTGGTATAAACCACAGCCGCATAGGCTAATTTAGTTTCGTATAATCCAATCCAACACGGGATTTTTATATTTTCAAGGTGTTTCAGATTTCCTCTGTACTTCATCCACCTTTTTTGCAATGTTTCTGGAAGAGTGTCATTCCAACCAAGACCTAGCAACCACAAGTTTTGAAATTAAATTTTCGCGGTTATTGTCGTAGGGGCTAACCATCCAAGGGGGTCATAAAGTTTTGCAGCGTCCGATAGTAAACTCCGTTTGGTTACGTTAGTAGCAGCATTTTTAAAATTAATCTTAAAGTAAAAACAATCATGTTTTGTGTTCCACTCGAGGCCGAGGGCTTTAACTGTGTCAGCTCCATTAAATTCCAAAATATTAGATTTTTCTCTTAATTCCTCTGGAATTAGAGCAAAGAGTTCTTTCGAGTTTGTGATCCACTTTCTTAAATTGAACCTTCCATCGAGATTACATCGTCAACATATGTATCAGCGTCTAAGACTTTACTAGCTAAAGGGAAATTTCGTCTCTCTTCTATTGCTAACTGTTTTAAAACTCTAATGGACAAAAACGGCGCTGACGTTGTACCGTACGTAACAGTGGCGAGTTTATATATACAAATTTCGTTAGATTGTGGGTTCCTCCATAAAATTTTTTGATATTTCTGCTGGTCTTCTACAATGCGAATTCGTCGGAACATTTTCTCCAAATCTGCTCGGAACCCAATACGAAAACGTCTCCACCGATTAATTATTGTAGGTAGGTCATTTTGTAGTGCGGGCCCTACTGCGAGCTCTTCATTTAATGAAGATTGATGAGCACGCTTAGAACTTTCATCAAAAACTACCCTAACTTAGTGGTGGAACTATCTTCCTAAAAAACACCGTGGTGAGGTAAAAAGAAACCATTTCTCTCTATATCATGAGGGTAAATCCTCACTTCCTTCATATGTCCAAGCATTTCATATTCCTTCAAAAATCTGTGTACAATTGCCCATAAGAAGGATTTGCCTTCCATTTCGCCTCAACACCTTTTAGACGTGATAAAGCAGTGTAATCAGTATGTCCAAATAATGGCAGTGATCGACCCTCTAGTAATGATTTGAAGGGTAGGGAGACTATATAGCGACCACACGTATCTCGTGTTGTAGTATTCATAAAATGGCGTTCACACAATTCTTCTTCTTTAGTTAAACTTCTGTTTTCCATGATTTCCTCTTGTTCCCAAAAGGCACGCAATTGTTGATCTAAGGAGCAAAGATTAACGATCTAATTATTTTCATATAAGAAAGCGGAAGTAGGTCCAGAAACTATCCAACCGAAGTGTGAGTGTTGTAAGAAAATGCTGTTTTTAAACTTTGTTTGATTTAGAAGAATAATATCTCCATACACATCACCACCAAGCAACAAATCAATTTCACCAGTCTTAAAAAAATGAGGATCAGCCAAGAAGAAATTGTCTAAACACGGCAAAGTACTTTTGTCGCGAGGTAAGGGTTGGTAGGCGGTAATTTTAGGCAGCACAAATGCCTTACAATTCATATTGAAGTCAGCCTCTGTGTTAGAAAAAAGGAAAATTCGGAGTACTTTCTTGCGATATAAGGAAAGTTTCCATCTACACCACTTATTTTAGCATACGTATTATGTAGAGGAAGCTGCAAAATATCAGCAGCTTGTTTGGTGATAAACGAGGCTTGTGTACATTGATCTAGATTTGCACGTAAATTAAAGCTGCCAGTGGATGTCTTTACGACTACACGCATTGTGCCCAGCAAAACTTGGGGTTTTTTAAAGCTGCCATTATTACATGCAATGTTTGCAGAAAAACTATCTACAGAACGTAAGAAGCGATCTGGTTCTGTTAGGGATGAAGAGTTACTGGTATGGATTTCTGGTGAAAAGTATTCGTGTGCACGGTTGTATGGTGGTCTTGTTGACATATTTGACAGCGCGATGCTGTTCGACAACTATAGCTGAAGTGACCAACAATAAGACAATATCGACAAATTTTTTTAGAATTTAATAATTCGCGTTTGTCATTAGAACTTAAAGCCGCAAATTTAAAACACTTAACTAATAAGTGCCGTTTGTAACAACAAGGACAATTTGTATCAGTGCTTAATGTGGTAAGATGAGCATTATGTCCTGAATAATTTCTGTTTCGGTTAAAACGAATAAAGTTCGCCACTCTAAAAGAAGAAACACCTACGTAATTAAGGCGTTCTTCCGCACTTACTGTCTCTAAAACTCAAAAGGTTGTTTCAAGAAAACTTAATAACCCGTTTATTGTTGCAATATCGGTTAACCGTTTTAAAGATTGCACCAATTCCTTACGTGTTTTGCTATCAAGTCTGGAAACGATAATAAAAACCAGTATGGAGTCGCATCCATCAGTACAGATGTCTTGAGTTCGTAACAATGCTAGAGTGTTTCGAGTTGTGTCCATAAATATGTGAATGCTCTCCGCGGAACCGTTAGAATTAGGTATTGAAAAGAATTTTTGATATATAGTATCAACGATCTTACGCTTGTTAGGATACCTATCATTTAAGGCCTTCCATGCTAATTCATAACTTTTATCGGATGCAGGATATTCATTGATAATATCTAATGGGGTGCCCGAGCACGAGCTTTTTAGAAAATAATACTTCTGCACTCCACTTAAGGTGCTATTGGTATGTACAAGAGAATGGAACATATCTTTGTAAGATATCCAGGACAAGTAATCACTATTAAATGTAGGTATTTCAATTTTAGGCAAACGAGGTTGCGTAGTAAAGGTTTCGTTCATAATATTTGTTGTTGCAGCAAAGCTGGAATGAAAATTAGGAGAAGATAAATTTGGGGCGTCATTCAAAAAATCTAGAACTTTAGCTTTAGAGGAGTAATAACAGTCTTGAAATTTATTATACTTTTCCTCACTAAAGTAAGCTATATCTTTAGTATTAAGTGACTGATCATGTACAAGAGTAGTTAGCTGAATGTGACAATCCTTAAAGTTTTGCGCAAACGACTCTATTTCCTCTAAAATTGTCTGAGCAAACCCACGAGTTTTTTGATCTGTAGTTGCAAAGCAACGAATTGTCCTTTCCAAATCACTATATGTGATTTTTTGTATTTCTATTATAGAATAAACATCGGCCATCTTAAAAAAGATTATCAGCGGACCCACTTTGGTTGTAGAATGGATAAGGGTTACTTTTATAAGGTATCTAATCGTGCCAGTAGTCATCATTTACGAATGACAAAAAGTATTCATTTAGAACTGTAGATTTCTCTCTATTGTACCGAGTGTTTCATGGTGGTATGGTGTTGATGTTTTATGTTATATTTTTAGCAAAGTACATATTTCTTTCATAAATTCATTTACAAATTCTGTACCTCTATCTGATTTCAGTGTTTTAAATATGCCATACTTCAATATTAAATTTTCTGTCAAACATTTTGCGATAGACTTTGCTTCTTTTGTTTCCATTGGTGTAGCTATTATATACTTTGTTAGTTCGCATTGCATTGTTAATATGTACACTCTAAAACACTTTTGTTGAAAATTCGGTCGATAATAGTCGGCAACACTTTACAGATTATTATCGACCTAAAATTACACACGCATTATTTTTAAACAAAATGTTTTTACTAAAGAAAGCGATTGGCTGCGTGTAGGTTTGAGCCGCTACCTCCTGACTGATAGTCTGACGTATCAACCATTCAGCCATAGTCGTATTATACTTTATGTTACATTTTTTCCACTTGGACTAAATATGTTTAATTTGAAAGGTTTTTTCTTTAATAAAATAACTACAAAATCGATGTAATTTTAGACAAGGAAAAATTTTCAACATAAATTTAGACAATATATGATCGTAAATTTTAATATTTTAGAGTGTAGCGATAGTTTCCAGAAGGTCGTAAAGGTCCAACTGTATCGATAACCACAGTGGCAAAACTATGTTTTGGCGTGTCTGTAACGCATAACGGTTCTTTGGTATGTCTTAGTTGTTTGTTTCTCTGACATAGATCACACTCTAAAACGTAATTTTTACCATTTTGTAAATATTCTTCCATATGTATTTTTGTTTCAATTTAATTAAGGTTTTTCTGACTCCGAAATGCCCTCCGCATGGTGTTGTGATACAATTTAATTAATTCCTTTATCTTATTTTCGTTTGTTATTCTTTGAGGATTACTATACAATATTATTATGACGTCATTTGCTTTGCACGTGTTTAACTTTTCTTTCAACTTTTCTATACTTATATTTTTAAATATTTCGTCACCTTTTTCTAGTACGAATTTTCTACAATTTGTTCTGCCTAAAACAGAAGGTAGTTTTTCCAACATATTATGTAAATAATCGGGACTACCGCTACATCTGACGCGCGTTTCATTTAGAACAGAATAATTTTCAACTTGTATTTCTTTAGTTGAATTAGATAATATAAATTTTAATTTTTTTGCTAGCTTTATATCACTTATGGATGTTCAATCCTAAACTTTGAGTTGATCAGGCTCATTAGGATCTGTATTGCCATTTTTATTTTTCTTATGTGCACTTTTGTTTTATTCATTTTTCTTGTATTTTTCAAGTTTTTTGGTTTCCTCATTTTGTATACTCTTTTTATTCATACTTCTTGATATCACCAGCTATTTTTTTATAGTTTCATCAATTCTATTAGGAATCATTTTTTTAAATATATTTGAGTCTAATTGTATTCTTGACAATGCGTCTGCGATAGTGGTGTTACTTCCTTTTTTGTAGATTATCTCAAAATCGAATTCGAGTCAGTTTTGAGCTTGGGTTTTTATGTGAAAATAGTGAAATTAGTGGACGGTGGACGACAATAGATTTTCTGCCATACAGGTAGGGTCTAAAAAATTGTATTCTTTTTCAATTGCGGGTTTATTTCTTTCGTGTTTATTAAGCGAACGACTTTCGAAGGATGTCGGTCTATCTTGTCCGATTTCTTCTTGTGATAAGACAGCTCCTAAAGCAAGGTTAGATGCATCCGTTGTTAAAATGAAGGTTTGGGTATTGTATTGTATTGTGTTTGGGTATTGTAAAATTGGCGGAATTATTAGCTTCTTTTTAATATTTCAAACGCGGGTTTACACTGTTCTGTCCAATTAAATTTTTTGTCCCTTTTTAATAGAGCATTCAGACAGCAAATTTTCCACAAAGCGTCTATAATAGTTACAAAATGCCACGGATCTTCTGACTTCCTCTGTATTCTTTGGTACAGGATATTTTGTTATTGCCTAAAATTTTTCTGGGTCAGGTTTTATTCCGTCTGGTGTTATTAAATGTCCAAGATATACTACTTCCGATTTCAAAAAGAAACATTTATTAGTGTTGATTATCAAATTCTATCGTTGTAATCTGTCAAGAACCTTTACGAGATTGGTATTATTATGTTTAAGACTACAACCAAAAACTATTATGTGGTCAACATATAAGAACGCTTCGCATTCTATACCTGATAAGGCTATTGTTAACATACGCTGAAAGCTATTTGACGAAATTTTTAAACCAAATTGTAATCTAGTATACTGATAATGTCCATTAGGTGTTGAAAATGCTGTATATGGACGAGATTGATGATCACGTTCAATCTGGTGGAAAGAGCTTGTCATGTCTAAAGTTGAAAAATATTTTGCTCTGCCTAATTTATCCAGTATGTCATCCAAACGAGTCAAAGGAACTATGTCGTTGACAATTTTGTCGTTTAGTTTTCTGAAATCGACAACTAATCTCCATTTCTTTATATCAGTTTGTCCCCTTTTTGGCACTAATAAGAGTGGTGCATTGTATGGGCTAGTGGATGCTTTAATAATGTCGTCTTGTAAAAGTTTTTGGACCTGTGAATTTATTTCTTCAGTTTGTGCTTGTGCACACAGAAAATTGTCCATGTAAAATCGTCGAAAATCAGGTTAACTTAACATTTTTCGGTAGTGATTTTGCTTCATAGATGTTTCATGTTAAATCAACATGATTTACAATAGTATTGAAAGAAAATTTTTCCTTTTGCATTAACTATATTTCATGTTGATTTAATATTCCAGTGCAGTTAAATCAAAATGAAGTTGATACTGAAATAATACGAAAAATCAGGTCTCCGGGACCAAGAAGTTTCCCTGATCCTGTATTTGATTTATTTTGCGGTTTGTATTATAGTAATCTTGTCTTCTTTGGTTATTGTTTCATCGGATTGGTTATTATTGTTTGCTCTATTATACTTATAGTTGTTATTATTTGTTCTGTTATTATTTGTTCTAATAATGTTATTGTTGTTACAATGCATTTTTGCAAAACACTGTTTTGAAAAATGATAAAATTTTCCACAATTATTACATTTCATGCCTTTAGCGGGGCATCGATTACCATGAGTACCACATGTCTTACATTTTTATTGCTGTTTAGAATTATTGTAGTTTGCTTTTTAATGAAATATTTGTTTTTGGGTCGTTCTTGCTGCAACTTGTTCTGCGATTTTGACAGCCTCAGAGAAAGCTTTCACCTGACTTGTATCAATTGTGGTTATAATTTGTGGATCGTTAAGTCCGTTCTTTAAAGCATTGAATGCTATTTTACTATTTGTACTTATTATAGCATTTCTATTAGGGGAAATCACCCTTCGTAGGAAACTGGTATTGCAGACCTTGCAGGTCATGCAAGTCAAGGATATATGCTACAATATGCAACACAACAAGAACAAAATATAAGAAACTAACATTTCCTACACAGTAGCAGATATACAAGCTGTAGGAAACTTGTCTAGCATATATGCAATTAGCAAAATTACTCAGAGGGACTCTCTGAGAGTGTATAAAACATAAACATGAAAATAAAATACAAACTAATAGTAGGCTGCAACAAGAAAAGGAAACAAAGTTGGTGTGTGTGTATGTTTATTTAATTTGTTCATTTATTTTATGTATTTAAATATCAAATGCATGCATCTTTAATAAATGCTAGTTCAGAATTAATCTACAAATAATAAATTAAGAAAAAGTTAAAGTAGTTTTTTATGGTACATTTGAAAAATTACATAGTTATATATAATATATGAATGTATGGATGTATTTCCTACATGTTTGAAGAAGACACTAATTCTTTCTAGCAGAAAATGATAGTTTATATCCTCGAGGTGCAAATATGTAACCAAGAGTAATTTCCGCTATTATCTTCTCCTTCGTCTGATATTTGTATTTCGTTTAATTATACAATGACGTTTTCTATTTTAGTAGCAAACCCTAGTACATTTTCATATTTTTGAATCGTGTTATTAATTTCATTTAACAACGTGTTTGAAGATTTTGATGGCTTATAATTGGTTTTCAAACTTGTTATCAGTTCTGCAATATTTGTAGGCACTGATATCTGTTTTAATATATTTTGTACTCGTATTTCGAGTCTAGATTTGTAAATGAAATTAAATAATGATGTACTTTTTTCTGTAGGTATAGTGGTAGCTATTATTTCTAAATTTGTTATAAAATCATGTAATTCGTTAGATCTACCAGAAAATTTTGGTATCAATTTTGTAATTTGGGATAATTCATTTATATCCAGATTAGCCATTATTATTCTTTTTTCTTTTACTATGCAAGTTTTCTTTTTCGTATGTTCTTCTAATAATTCTATGGCTTCTATTTTCAACATGGAAAATTTTTCTAGAATTTCATTTTGTTGTGATTTATCGCTTAAACTAGTCACTATTTCTTGTTCTAACCTTTCAATTTTTAACTTTTTCTCTTCTATTGTTTCTAGAGTATACAGTCTTCCTAATGATTTTTTTTGCATTTATTATAATGTTTTCGACTGTTTTCAAGGACTCCATTTAGATCTTTTAATTATTTTATTTATTTTTATTGTTTAAATTATTTTTCTCTATCTCTTCAGACCATCTAATAGCTCGGACTGTTTCTTCTTCTACTCTAGTTCTATTTACTATATCATCTTCTGTGGGAGTGCCCTCTATACCTATAATCTTCCACAAACCAGCTAACCATTCTATTTTTTCTTTCATTGGGTTTCTTCTTCTATTACTATTCGATCACTTTCACCGACCTTAGGGAAAGGGAACTCTATTTCCTCTTCTAATTTTTTTTATTTTATTCCTTTTTATTAATTTAAATAGTTTCTTATTAATATTTCTATAAAATTTTATATTTTTATATTTATATATATTATCAGTGGAGTTAATATGGTTGCTATAATTATCCAACCTATGTATTTATTGTATAAGTCCTTTAACCAATTCATAATTTATTTTAAAAAGGAAAACAAATTATTATTTTTGTAAGATTTTCAATTCGGTCTTGAACAATTCTGTTAACTTTTTCTACTCCGTCTTCTATCGCATTAGAAAGATTTATTTTTATCCATAGTAGAAGCAAGTATAAAATAGTTGTTAAAATTGAAAATGTAAATATTAATGTGAATATTATTTTATTCATGTTAAACAAAAAGTATGATATAAACAAAAATATTATAAGAAGTTTTACATTTTTAGGCATTCTTTATTTGCTCTTTTTTTGTTTTATTATTTCCCTTTAAATTTTTTATTTCTACTTTTAATTTTAATATTTTTTGTTGTGTAGTTGATGATTCGGTAGCTGCCATTGTATAGGTGGCCTGATGTTCCAGCACTCTTAGTTCTTTTTTCGCTCTATTTAGGACTACACCTCTAGACTTCTTAATATTTGGGAGTGGGAGTACGGGGTACCTCGCCTCCTCGGGTTTCCCTGGCTTAATTATTTTTGGCATCGGGCCTCTCTCTAGTATGTATGGCTTTTGTTGCGGCTGGCATCCTTCTTTTAGTTGTTGCGTCCAACGTATTTCCTTCCGACTCGTCTAATTCCTGGAGGATTTCTTCCCAGGATTGTTCCATAAAAAAATTTTTTTTTGCTTTTTTCTTTTTCACCATAAGGAGAAGCAAAGTATGCTTTTGTCCTTTTTGCTTAAAAAAAATCTTTTTTTTAGGGGTTTGGCAGGATCGCTATGTAATGTTAAAAATGATTTAACACGAGAGATTGTGATCAAAAAGAATTGATTGCTTTATTTAGAATTTGGTTCGCTTATATACTATCCATGAGTAGCTCGCTTTTCTGTTTTATTGAGTGACTTGCTACATGTCACTCAATATCTTATTTCTATACTTAATCTACTTTCCATGCAATTGCTTATCGTTGTACCAGGCATTCAGAAATATTGAGTGAATTCTGTAAATTTAAGTGTGTGTGTGTGTGTATTTCGGCTAGTATACTATATCCATAGCGACCGTTTGTTTATTCAGCATAATTGCTCTAGTTAAAACAAAGTATTTATCTAGCGCACGCAAGTTCCATCCAATCTATTGCTTGGAGTCATAAACTAGAAAAAACCACAATTAGGAACATTATTTTAGAGGTATGTGATGTACTGTGGCGCTTGCTGTCTCACTTAACAATACGTTGATATAGAAAAAGATTTTGAGAGGATGTGGAATATTACAAATAGACTTGTGCCAAATAGTTCATTTGTCCTCAATGAACTAGGTCGGTCTTCTAGTTCAATCGCTCTTTTTGAACTATGAATGAATGGTGAAATATCGCTCTTTGTTAACTATGAATGAATGGTGAAATATCGCTCTTTTTGAACTATGAATCAATGGTGATATATAAGAATGATAAGAAACATTCTATCTGCTTTTCATTCTATCATTCTTTTGTTTGTTTGTTGTGTATATTGTTGAACCATGTGTTGTTATTGTTGTAGAATTAGCGGCTTGCATAAAAATATCTTCAAAATATTTATGAATTCTTTCATTGTACAACAGTTGTTATGCGTCGTATACACGCAAAGAAAAAACATGGTTGAGGCAACCATAATCGAAGAGCAACATACTATGATTGAATATATGGCTGAATTTATGGTTTAAGAACAAACTCTTTTAAATATAATATGGTTAAACACAACCATATATACATGGTTCCAAACAACCGTATATATGATTCAAAATTACAATATATGGTTTTAGTTAACCATATATAAGGTTCGAGACAAGCATATATATGGTTAAAATTTCAATATATGGTTTGAATTAACCATATATAAGGTTCAATACAACCATATATATGCTTCAAGACAACCATGTATATGGTTCAAAATTACAATATATTGTTAAAATAACCATATATATGGTTTGATACAACCATATATATGGTTCAAAATTACAATATAAGATTCAATACAACTAATTATATTATTCAAGACAACCATGTATATGGTTCAAAATTTCAATATATGGTTCGAAATAACCATATATATGATTCGAGACAACCATATATATGGGTAAAATTTTATTATTTTTTAACTGGTTGGTGTGTGAAATCTGAAATAAAAAGTGCTATCTATTCTCACATAGATATATTATGTACATTCATATTTGCTGACACATGTTTTATTTACAAAGCCATTTAGTTTTAAAATATTGCAGCCTTTCACTTAATTTTTATGTTTCAGATGTTTAAGCTATTTTATCCGAACAATGCTACGAATGCACTAAATTGTCTGATTAAAAGAACACTTTTTTTCGATTTCAAATGGTTTTCGCAACATGACCGAATATTAATTGCTAGCATTTATCAGTTTTTCTTATTCGTAATTTATTATTTTTATTTTTTCAAACCAAGCGACACACAAAAATAAACCATCAGCTCTGAAGCAAAACAAAAAACTGACGAAAAAGCATTCAACCAAGGGATAGAACCAAAACTTTTTTGGAAGCAGATAGCCATGTCTCTTTTGTAACCAGAGCTTGATTGCAAGTAAACTGTTTTAAAATATTATGGGGAAAAATCATATTTTATTGTTTTAGAACCATACTATTGTTAAATTTTTTTAATATATCATGACTGTGGCTATTAATGTGAGTGATAACAATGCCATGATTAAATGTAAGCACGAGTTTTTTGTCGTAAACTAATTGAGGTTCACAATTCTTTAAAACAATAATAGCTTATTTGAGACAACCTTAAGCTATATCGGGAAACATGTGCATCGAAAGAAATTTTTTTTCGGTCATATGTATTTATTTATTGTATCGTCAATAAAATTGAACTAACAATAAGTAATCAATTCTTAACTCAAAAATTTTAATTTTTAAGTCCAGCCAGTGCCAGACAAAAATATTTGCTTATCGTTGTACCAGGCATTCAGAAATATTGAGTGAATTCTGTAAATCTAAGTGTGTGTGTGTGTATTTTGGCTATTATACTATATCCATAGCGACCGTTTGTTTATTCAGCATAATTGCTCTAGTTAAAACAAAGTATTTATCTAGCGCACGCAAGTTCCATCCAATCTATTGCTTGGAGTCATAAACTAGAAAAAACCACAATTAGGAACATTATTTTAGAGGTATGTGATGTACTGTGGCGCTTGCTGTCTCACTTAACAATACGTTGATATAGAAAAAGATTTTGAGAGGATGTGGAATATTACAAATAGACTAGTGCCAAATAGTTCATTTGTCCTCAATGAACTAGGTCGGTCTTCTAGTTCAATCGCTCTTTTTGAACTATGAATGAATGGTGAAATATCGCTCTTTGTTAACTATGAATGAATGGTGAAATATCGCTCTTTTTGAACTATGAATCAATGGTGATATATAAGAATGATAAGAAACATTCTATCTGCTTTTCATTCTATCATTCTTTTGTTTGTTTGTTGTGTATATTGTTGAACCATGTGTTGTTATTGTTGTAGAATTAGCGGCTTGCATAAAAATATCTTCAAAATATTTATGAATTCTTTCATTGTACAACAGTTGTTATGCGTCGTATACACGCAAAGAAAAAACATGGTTGAGGCAACCATAATCGAAGAGCAACATACTATGATTGAATATATGGCTGAATTTATGGTTTAAGAACAAACTCTTTTAAATATAATATGGTTAAACACAACCATATATACATGGTTCCAAACAACCGTATATATGATTCAAAATTACAATATATGGTTTTAGTTAACCATATATAAGGTTCGAGACAAGCATATATATGGTTAAAATTTCAATATATGGTTTGAATTAACCATATATAAGGTTCAATACAACCATATATATGCTTCAAGACAACCATGTATATGGTTCAAAATTACAATATATTGTTAAAATAACCATATATATGGTTTGATACAACCATATATATGGTTCAAAATTACAATATAAGATTCAATACAACTAATTATATTATTCAAGACAACCATGTATATGGTTCAAAATTTCAATATATGGTTCGAAATAACCATATATATGATTCGAGACAACCATATATATGGGTAAAATTTTATTATTTTTTAACTGGTTGGTGTGTGAAATCTGAAATAAAAAGTGCTATCTATTCTCACATAGATATATTATGTACATTCATATTTGCTGACACATGTTTTATTTACAAAGCCATTTAGTTTTAAAATATTGCAGCCTTTCACTTAATTTTTATGTTTCAGATGTTTAAGCTATTTTATCCGAACAATGCTACGAATGCACTAAATTGTCTGATTAAAAGAACACTTTTTTTCGATTTCAAATGGTTTTCGCAACATGACCGAATATTAATTGCTAGCATTTATCAGTTTTTCTTATTCGTAATTTATTATTTTTATTTTTTCAAACCAAGCGACACACAAAAATAAACCATCAGCTCTGAAGCAAAACAAAAAACTGACGAAAAAGCATTCAACCAAGGGATAGAACCAAAACTTTTTTGGAAGCAGATAGCCATGTCTCTTTTGTAACCAGAGCTTGATTGCAAGTAAACTGTTTTAAAATATTATGGGGAAAAATCATATTTTATTGTTTTAGAACCATACTATTGTTAAATTTTTTTAATATATCATGACTGTGGCTATTAATGTGAGTGATAACAATGCCATGATTAAATGTAAGCACGAGTTTTTTGTCGTAAACTAATTGAGGTTCACAATTCTTTAAAACAATAATAGCTTATTTGAGACAACCTTAAGCTATATCGGGAAACATGTGCATCGAAAGAAATTTTTTTTCGGTCATATGTATTTATTTATTGTATCGTCAATAAAATTGAACTAACAATAAGTAATCAATTCTTAACTCAAAAATTTTAATTTTTAAGTCCAGCCAGTGCCAGACAAAAATATTTGCTTATCGTTGTACCAGGCATTCAGAAATATTGAGTGAATTCTGTAAATCTAAGTGTGTGTGTGTGTATTTTGGCTAGTATACTATATCCATAGCGACCGTTTGTTTATTCAGCATAATTGCTCTAGTTAAAACAAAGTATTTATCTAGCGCACGCAAGTTCCATCCAATCTATTGCTTGGAGTCATAAACTAGAAAAAACCACAATTAGGAACATTATTTTAGAGGTATGTGATGTACTGTGGCGCTTGCTGTCTCACTTAACAATACGTTGATATAGAAAAAGATTTTGAGAGGATGTGGAATATTACAAATAGACTAGTGCCAAATAGTTCATTTGTCCTCAATGAACTAGGTCGGTCTTCTAGTTCAATCGCTCTTTTTGAACTATGAATGAATGGTGAAATATCGCTCTTTTTTAACTATGAATGAATGGTGAAATATCGCTCTTTTTGAAATATGAATCAATGGTGATATATAAGAATGATAAGAAACATTCTATCTGCTTTTCATTCTATCATTCTTTTGTTTGTTTGTTGTGTATATTGTTGAACCATGTGTTGTTATTGTTGTAGAATTAGCGGCTTGCATAAAAATATCTTCAAAATATTTATGAATTCTTTCATTGTACAACAGTTGTTATGCGTCGTATACACGCAAAGAAAAAACATGGTTGAGGCAACCATAATCGAAGAGCAACATACTATGATTGAATATATGGCTGAATTTATGGTTTAAGAACAAACTCTTTTAAATATAATATGGTTAAACACAACCATATATACATGGTTCCAAACAACCGTATATATGATTCAAAATTACAATATATGGTTTTAGTTAACCATATATAAGGTTCGAGACAAGCATATATATGGTTAAAATTTCAATATATGGTTTGAATTAACCATATATAAGGTTCAATACAACCATATATATGCTTCAAGACAACCATATATATGGTTTAAAATTACAATATATTGTTAAAATAACCATATATATGGTTTGATACAACCATATATATGGTTCAAAATTACAATATAAGATTCAATACAACTAATTATATTATTCAAGACAACCATGTATATGGTTCAAAATTTCAATATATGGTTCGAAATAACCATATATATGATTCGATACAACCATATATATGGGTAAAATGTTATTATTTTTTAACTGGTTGGTGTGTGGAATCTGAAATAAAAAGTGCTATCTATTCTCACATAGATATATTATGTACATTCATATTTGCTGACACATGTTTTATTTACAAAGCCATTTAGTTTTAAAATATTGCAGCCTTTCACTTAATTTTTATGTTTCAGATGTTTAAGATATTTTATCCGAACAATGCTACGAATGCACTTAATTGTCTGATTAAAAGAACACTTTTTTTTCGATTTCAAATGGTTTTCGCAACATGACCGAATATTAATTGCTAGCATTTATCAGTTTTTGTTATTCTTAATTTATTATTTTTATTTTTTCAAACAAAGCGACACACAAAAATAAACCATCAGCTCTGAAGCAAAACAAAAAACTGACGAAAAAGCATTCAACCAAGGGATAGAACCAAAACTTTTTTGGAAGCAGATAGCCATGTCTCTTTTGTAACCAGAGCTTGATTGCAAGTAAACTGTTTTAAAATATTATGGGGATAAATCATATTTTATTGTTTTAGAACCATACTATTGTTAAATTTTTTTAATATATCCTGACTGTGGCTCGAATTTTTTAATAATAATATTGTTGTGATTCAACCATGTTGCTATTAATGTGAGTGATAACAATGTCATGATTAAATGTAAGCACGAGTTTTTTGTCGTAAACTAATTGAGGTTCACAATTCTTTAAAACAATAATAACTTATTTGAGACAACCTTAAGTTATATCGGGAAACATGTGCATCGAAAGAAATTTTTTTTCGGTCATATGTATTTATTTATTGTATCGTCAATAAAATTGAACTAACAATAAGTAATCAAATCTTTGCTCAAAAATTTTAATTTTTAAGTCCAGCCAGTGCCAGACAAAAATATTTGTTTCAGCGGTTGTTTGTTTGGTTCTTTACGTCTCTCGTGTTCGGCTGAGAGCACGAGTGTCCCTGCTTCTCAGCCGAGTGTGGCCTCTAAAGTTAATGATGTTTCGGGCTAGCGGATTTGGGTGCAACTCAAGGCTTTTTATGTAGCTTGTCACGTGTTTAGAAAACACTGTCTTAACCGGCGGCACATCTAGGTCTTTATGAATTTGCTTGTTTCTAACATACCAAGGGGCTGCTGTAATCGTACGGAGTATTTTATTTTGTTGCCTTTGAATTTTTTCTACATTTGATGCCGAGGCAGTGCCCCATAACTGGATTCCGTAGGACCATATTGGTTTTACAATGGAGTTGTATAGAAGAAGTTTACAATGTAGGCTTAGAGTACAGTTCCTTCCAATGAGCCAATTCATTTGAGCAGCTTTTAATTTCATTTGGGTCACCTTTGCATTTATGTGGGACTTCCATGTTAGACGACGATCAAGATGAAGACCGAGATATTTTACTTCAGTGTGTTGAGGTATAGTTTGGTTATTTATTTGTATAGGTGGGCAGGTTTCTTTGCACCATGTAAAAGTAATGTGTAGACATTTTTGTTCGTTAATTTTTATCCGCCAATGCTTTAGCTAATGTTCCAACTGGGGTATATAATCTAGCAAATTGCGGGTGGCTTCTTGATGGCTTTTGTGAACACTTAGAAAAGCTGTATCATCAGCGATTGTTGATATGTGTATGTTACTGCTTACCGGTAAGTCAGAGGCACATATCAGATATAATACAGGACCGAGGATGCAACCTTGAGGAACTCCGGCTTCAATGGGTTGCGGAGGGCTTTGAAAATTACCTTCTTTAACAACAAATTTTCGCTCAGTTAAGTAGCTTTCTAAAAGTTTAAGGTTGTTTTCGGGTAGGTTTTGCTTTAGTTTATGTATTAAACCTTCGTGCCATACTTTATCAAATGCCTGAGAAACATCGATGAAGAGCGCAGAACAATATATCTTTTCTTCTAAGGTTTTTCTATCCACGTTCACGAGTCTATGTGTTTGTTTAATCGTACTATGGTGTCTCCTAAAACCGAATTGGTGGTCTGGAATGGATCCAGTACGATTCACTATGGGTGTTAGCTTACTCATTAGTAGCTTTTCAAATAGCATTGACATGTTAGACAACAGGCTTATAGGCCTATGGGACTCCACCTTCGTATGATCTTTGCCTGGTTTAGGTATCATGGTAATCAGCGAAACCTTCCATTCTGCGGGATAGCATTTGAGGCGCAAAATACTGTTAAAAATAAATAGAATTATCCGTTTTGCAGTAAAGGGTAGCTCTAAGAGCATTTTATTGCTTATTTTATCAGCGCCTGGAGCTTTTTTCGAGTTTAAGCCCGCAATATAGTGTTCAATCTCACGAGTGTTGAACCTCAAAGTAACATCTGGTATAGCGAGGACTGGTGGCAGCTCAACTATAGTATCAGACGTATTTGGAGTAAATACTTTCTGCAAGTGGTTTACGAACAGAGTGCCTTTTTCAGCGTCAGTTCTTGCCCAGTCGCCATTCGAAGCTCGCAATGGAGGCTTATATATCACTGGTCGTCTGAGGCCTCGGGCTGCTCTCCATATCGAATAGTCCGTTTGAGGTGTAGCGTCGAGCCCATTCAGAAAGTTTTGAAGAGAAGCGGTTTTTTGATAATCTAGTAGAGTTTTCAGCTGTATAGTACATTCCTTTAGCCTAGAGTTTAGCTGAGGGGATCTGTAGCGTTACCATTCTCTACGAACTCTTCTTTTTTCGGATAAAAGCCGTTCCACATCTGCTGAAAAAATTCTATTATATCTCAACTGAAGATTTGTAGTAGTAGCATTTAGTGCAGCTTCCTTAAGGTTTGCCTCAAACATTCTATTAGAGTCATCTATGTCAGCAGGCGTTTTTAATGGTATATTTTCTAGGCAATGAGCACTCAAATATTATTAGTATTTCAACCAATTTATACGTGTGGTTGTCATCGTTAAATCACAAGTGGGTGAATATATTGTATGTGAATATATACTGACAATAGTTTGTCTGAAGACAAATCTAAAGATGATTCAACTTGGATCCTTTCGCTGGGCACACCCTTTACCACTCTAAAATCAATAACATTAGATATTTTTCGGCGATCTGTTGGCCAGTAAGTTGGCTGCCCACTTGATATAACATTTAGCCGCATTTTTGAAATTGTGTCAAACAAAACGCGACCCTTTGGCGTGATGAGGCGAGATCCCCAGAACGTGTGCTTAGCGTTGTAATCACTGGCGGCCAAAAAGCGTGGGTCTAGTGAATTAAAAAATCTACTATATTGATTTTCTGTAATAGAGTACCTGGGAGGAGAGTAAATTGATGAAATCACCAGGTTTTGATGAAAAGCTTCAATGCAGATGTTCGTTGCTTGAAGATAGTCTTCACAATGATCACTCATTAAGTAGTATTTTAATCGCGATTTTATTAGTATACCCGACCCACCACAAGCTCTACTTTGCGGGTCCTTTGTGTCGTAGAGAGTATATCCGTTGATTTTAAAAAAAACTTCTAGCAGTCAAGTGCGTCTCAGAGATAAGCATAACATCAATTTTTTTATCCATCATGAAGTATTCTAGTTCGTTTTTATGTTGGCGGATGCCGTTTGCGTTCCAGAAACAGATTTTTAAGTTCATGGTTTGTTCAATGCAGCCTGCAATAATGTAGACTGCATTTTCAACACTTCCTGCATCTTGTAATGTTGGTTGTAAAAAAATTTACTGTTTGTATTAAATTTTCTATTGAAGCCTCAAGTCGATCAATATTGAAACCACTGTTTTCGTTGGCAAGAGGCCGTTTTTGAGCTGTGGGCTGGTTAGACTTCAAAGCATTAGCGTACGAGAACTGGCTGTTTGGTATGTTTTGCGCTATGGGCTGGTTAGCCTTAAAAATGTTGGCGTATGAAGGCCGGTTGGTAGATGGTTCGCGCAACTGCGGATAATCTGTATTGTCGAAAGTATTAGGTTGAGCATAGGTGTGATTACGTCTGTTAGACAAAGACTGCTTATTGGCAATTGCTGCACTTTTTAATTTTGGAATCATATTTTTGCTTATCACAATTGGCAGTGCTGTGTAGTTCACCACAGACGACACAAACGGTGCGCAACTTGCAATATGTTTTGGTGTGGCCATATTATTGGCAATTTAGGCATTGAATGGGCCCTGCTCGCTTGTGTGGTTCCTCTACGGTAACTCGTCGGTGCAGCAAATATCTTAAGCTGTAAATGGGGTGTACTTCATTCGTTTTTAATTTCATATCACCTGGTTCCATTTCCACACGAATGTTTTAATGTTAGTAACATTTTTTACTTTAAAATTATTATTTAGTACACCCGCTTTTACATCTTCTGGATCCACGTATGAATCGATGCCTTATATCACTACCTGGAGGCCTTTTGCACTTTTCAATTGGTAGGTGTAAAAATTTGTATTTTTTGTTTCAAACTCCGAAACTACTGAGCGGTAATGATTTTCTTCACCGATTAATTGTACTAGCCTTTTAATTAGCTCACTTGAGTTTTTCTCTCTTAAGTATATTGGGGGCGGCTTGCTGGACCTGACAATTGTGTTTTCGTCTTCATCGTTTTGTAGAAGTGAAAAGCGGTTTTCAGAGAGCGCCGCATTAGATTTACCATCTTTGCCCATTTTCGCCAATAGAGCGAGGTTTTTCGATCTTGGACTTCTTTGTCTTTTTTTATTATTTACCACTTATATAACGATCAATACCCATTTGGATTTTTGTATTTTCTGAATCAGTTTCTAGGGAGACACTTTCTGTCGTTTTTTCTTTTTCAGCTTGATGTTGGCTCATATTGTTGGCACTTGTGCTTTGCTGTGAAGCTGGTATCAAAAAATTTACTTTTATAATATGGTCTGTCAGAGACATTGAATTTGAGCGTACCCGTGTGCGCAAGTGTAAATTTTTGTTTCTGGGTTATCACATTGTGCAGCAACAACAGTAAAGTAGGCATTTCTGTTGTTTGTTGTTGTATTCGTACTCATTTGGTACGAATACCAAATATATTTGTTGTTTGTGTGCCTACTTGCTTATAATTATAATTTACTTTACAAAAAGAAATGACAAATGTATAGGTACGTAAAATATTAAACAAAACTGTGTTTGTTAATACTTTGTTGTTGGGAATATTTGTCTTTTTTTTATATTTTTTTAATATTATATGTATGTATATTTTTATATTGTTTATTTTGTTCACCGACGGCAAATTAATGCTTGTTTCTACTTCGAAAGTAAGTTGCGAATGATCGTAAGAATAACATAATTTTTTGTAAATTCATAGATTGAAATAGGTATACATTATCAAAAAAAACATAAAAGTCAAGAGGTAATATAGATGTTTGGCTAGCTCAGAATATGTGGTATAATAGGTTTTCAACCCAGTTTTCATACGCATAATCATATAAAAGTACTCCTTTGCCTCAAAATACCGTAGAGTATATAAAAAGTTTATAGAATTTTACATGTGTAAGAGCAAAACTACACATTGACGAACAAGACTAATATTGGCAAGTTGTTGTGCCAATTGTGATACATTTTCGCACCCTACTGACAGACCGACTGCCAGACACCTTAACAGAATGCGCACCAAATAATATTTCTTCTGTCCCTAATACCGACATGAATTAATTATATAAGATACATATTGTGTTGGCAATCCTTCCCTGTTAGGGTAAAATTAAAATTGCATATTTTTTTCGTTATTTACAAAATCAATTCAATTGTATGTTTATTATGCAAAAATGAAGAAGAAAGTTAAACTCAAAATAACACCAATAATAATTGATCGTAATGAGTTTAATAAAAGAAACGTAGGAAAAAATCATAAACGAATCTCTTTTAATGAAGAAATAAGAAAAGGAACAATATGGAATCGGTCTGATTATCGGACGAAAAAATGAGTTTATATTAAATTTATGAATGAGATAATAAAATAATGGATATTTACAAAAAAAAAAATTACACTACTTACAACTTAATTATGCTCCAAGTTTTTCCATTCATGATGTTTAGAGGCTAAAGGGCCCAGCAATCAATACATGACGAAGGTAATAATGACGTTGTTCTTGCTTTTAAAAGAACATAGTTATTTTTGTAATTATATTGTAATAAGCGAGTACTAATTAAAGACATTTAATACACTCAAAAATAATGTTAGTTCAATTTGATAGAAATTTACATTAGGTATAATTTTAACTCTAATATTAACAAATTTAAAAGTAGGTCTTATACATTAATGAATTGTAAAGAAAATCCTTATAAATTCAAATTGTTTTATTAAAAATGCTTTTAAATTTTGATATTGCTTCTACTTTTAAACTTTTACATATTTTTATAATTGATTCTTAGTAGGTAGTTATGTACGAATATAATAACATAACTAGTAATACTTTAAACTAATAAGGATGAAATTAAGAAATAGTCTGTGATATTAGTTTTAGGTTAGTGTTAATTGATTCATAGCAAAAGTTAATAGGTTAATACGATTTTTTTGACAAAAATTTAATTATGTTTAATTATGGGTATTAAACAAAAAGTTTATTATTATAAACAGAAATTGTTTCTTAGACTTTAAATGGTTTTCACACATTGAAATTTTATTATATCACAGAATAAACTGGTTGTTTTAAAGAGATTTTGGGTAGATTGGTGAATTAGTTTCTGGTGATCTTAATTATTGAAAACTTTTAGTGCATTTTTGATAAATTAAATTAAACTTCATAGAATTTACGTGTTTAAAGAAGTTGCTGATGTGATGGTTACGTCCATTAGAAGAAGAGGAGGTCTGGTTGGGGCTCAAAAGCTGCTGCCAAGTGTAACACAGATATCTACCTGGTTGTTTTTCATCATTAGGAATAAGAAATATCCAAGAATTTTATTATTATGCCACACTTCTGGTCTTAAATCAGGATTAAAACTTTTGCAGAACACATGGATTTCTTTCTTCGTTAGGAATAAGCAGTCCCAATTATTTTATTATTATGCAACACTTCTGGTCTTAAATCGGGATTAAAACTTTTCCAGAACACATGTATTTTTTGTGAATATTAACCGAATTGGTCTATACGACTTCTGTTGTTTGCGACTTATCTCTTATTATCACCACTTAAACTTATCAATTGACGTCGTAGGTCGATCGATCGTATGATAAAGTGCGGATTTAATAACTTAAATGCACTTTTGTATACTAATACAATAGGAGTAAAAGAACAAAGTTTAGCTTAATTTTATTTTATCACTAGTGTGATAAAGACAGACGGCGATCGTGCGCCAAAGCCCCAAGAAAATAAAAAACATTATTACCATATATGGTAATAAAAGTTGATGAGCGCATTTAGTGCATATGCAATGATACAAACGTATAATTCTACATATTTATTAACTGAGCGTGTGAATTAATGCAAACGACAAGAATAAAATAAGTCTAGCATGCGATAATGTAGGAAGTAATCCTAATTATTTTCAGCCAAATTTAAAATATCGATTGTTGAGTAGGCTCTAATTTAATTCACAATTTTGGTAAAGAATAAATTATATCTACGACAAATAAAAATCGTAACAAAACTGCTTCGATCTGAAATTTTTACAGAAGTTGAAGACGAACAGGGAACTGATTTTTGTTTTCTTTGTTATGTATGAACTATGTTAATTTTTGTTATTCTTTTATGAAGCCAAAGTGTGGCTCGACCCACAAGCCGGGCAATATCAACCTCGCAGATCTGAAGCGTGAAACTTTCCGTGATATTTTCCATAAAAATCTTCTACATCATACAAATTGTTTCCAACCTTATCTCTAATCCTACATTTAACGAATTTTTCTAAGAACTTCCTATTAATATTCTTTGATAAATTGCTGAGCGCATGATTTTTCCGGAATACGGTTTGACCTTTCTGGAATTCAATTTTTCTACTTCGGAGGTTGTAAATCTTTGCAGATTTAAGATGTGCTTTATTGAGATTTTCTCTTAGTTGTTCCCTCAATTTTGATAATTTGTCTACGTGGCTTAAAATATTAACATCTTCACCTATTTAGTAGCCAGGTTTGTCTAGAACCTTATATGAAGATCTATGCTGGACCATATTTTGACCAAATGTGGCAAAATAAGGTAAGCATTTCACTAAGCTTTGAAAATCACTCCTTAATATTGATAAAATTTGTGGTATAAACTTGTCCCAGTCCTTGTGTTCTTTATGATCTTTAAGAAAGTATATTATCTTTGTGACAATCTCGCGACTTGCTCTCTGAAGCATTAGAGTGCGGTGCGTAAAAGCCTGTAGTGATACAGGATATATCATATGATTTGAAAAATTCTTTCATTTCGTTCGACACAAATTGATTTCCATTATGGAGTTGTGGATTGGCGAACCGATTTCTGTCAAAACCTTTCAAACAAAACAAGAATTTTGAAAATCGGTTCACAAATGACAGAGTTATGCATAGGAGGATCAAATTTCACCCTCCGATTTTCGAAAAAAAAATGGGACCCAACTGCAGGCAAACCCTTTCCAAAAAAAAACAATTTAAAAAATCGGTTCACAAATAACAGAGTTATGCGTGTACAAACATAAAAAAATTTTAAAAAAACATACACACGAATTGATAACCTCCTTCTTTTTTGAAGTCGGTTAAAAACAAACTTAGTCATGTGATCTAAAACAATAAAAATGACAGAATTATTAGCTTTGGTGAATGGATACGGTCCAACGAAGTCACAATATAGCCTCTCGAATGGGCGGAAAGTCTGAAATTGATTTCCCATTACGGGTAGTGATGTCTGATTAGAAGATTTGATACTCTTACATATATCACAATATAAAAAATTTTTTTTTATATCACTGACCATTGTTGGCCAAAAATATTTGGATCGTACACGGTATATGGTCTTGGTAAAACCGCCATGCCATGACGTGTCAGCATCATGGGCTGATTTGATAATTGCTTGAACTAAGGCCTTAGGTACCCATATTCGCCATAAACTATCTTCCTCATTTTGAAAACCATGTCTGAAAGTAACCCTATTCAGAACTATATTTCCACTTAAACGAAGGTCTGGGAGGGAAGCTGTATTTTCTGATACTGTTTAGCGCAATTTTATATACTCTTCATTTTCGAATTCCGGAGAAGACAGGTCCATTTCTACAGTACTGTTTTCTAACGATATCTGGTATACATCCATCCTTGACAAACAGTCTGGCACTACATTTAGTGATCCTTTCCTATGCTCTATGGAAAAGTCATACCTCTGTAATTTGAGGCTCCAACGGGCCAATCTCCCTTTTGTGACATTAGTTATTTCAATAATGAATGGTCCGTTATTATGCGGAAAGGTAATCCTTCAATATATGGCCTGAACCTGTTTATCGAGCTCGGTCACCGTGTAATTTTTTTGTGATTTGTTTAATTTTTGTGACACATAGGCAATAGGGTGTTCTTTACCATTGTCGTCATATTGAAAGCATATTTTAGCGCAGCTCAATTTTGAAAAGGAATTCATAATTCAGTGTGATGCCTCGAAAATTGGTGTAGGTGGCGTTACACCAATTTTCGAGGCATCACACTGAATTATGAATTCCTTTTCAAAATTGAGCTGCGCTAAAACGGGAGCTGTACATAGTGCCAGCTTAAGGTTTTCAAAAGAAATCTTAGCTGCTTCAGTTAAAGCAAGCGATTTATTAGTTTTCTTTAAACAATCAGTCAATGGGCCTACTAAGTCGACGACCTTGCTTATGAAGCTACGATACCAATTGACCATTCCAACGAATCTTCTAATCTGTTTGGAGCTTTTCGGCAGAGGAAAGTTTTTGACTGAAGCGACTTTATCAGGGTCCACCTTAAGACACCCATTGCCCACTATATATCCCAGGTATCGAATTTCTGTCTGGCAAAATCGACTTTTGCCTATGTTAATTGTAAGATTTGCTGTTTTCAGGCATGAAGCAACTTCCGGTAGCACTTTAAGGTGGGATTGAAAATCGTTACTGCATACCAACAAATCGTCAAGGTAAATGAACACGTTTCCTCTCAAGCGTGAGGGTATAACTTTTTCCATTAACCGACTCATTGTTTGAGGACCATTACATAAACCGAATGGCATATACTTGTATTGATATAATGGCTTACCCGGTATAACGAACGCAGTTTTCTCCTTAGATGACTCAGTTAGTCGGATTTTGAGGAACGCATCTTTGAGGTCTATCCCGCTTATGAAAAATGTATCTGTGAGCCTGCTCAAAAGTCCATTGATATGAGGCAGGGGATAGGAATCATTTTTGTCACTGCGTTAAGTTTTCTTGAGTCTATGCAAAGTCTGACTTTGTTTTTTTGGTTTTCTCACCAAGACGGCTGGGGAGCACCAGGGAAATTGACTCTGCTATAACTCCCAGTTTTAGCAATCTCTCTACCTTGCTATAGGCCTCTTCTTGTCGTGGAGGAGATAACGGGTAGTGTTTACATTTTATGGGGACAGCATCTCCCGCGTCAATGTGATGTTCTAGCAAATTAGGTCAACCTAGCCCAAGTCCTTCAAATGCTGGAAATTCTAGAATGGCTTTTTCAAGTAACAAATTTTGTTCTGGGGAAAGCCTATTCAATTTTACGATATCTTCTGAGCTACAGGACAAATCGGATATGCTAAGATTTGAAGGTGGTATAATTTCAGGTGCTAAGGCAAACTGTTGCCAGAATTAATACAAAGGTAAGCGGCTTGGCTTAGTGAGGGTACCAAATAAAAATGCATATTTTTAGTTACCTCCTTAAAATTAATTGGTAAGACGCAAAATCCAACAACTTTTTCTTTAGCACCATCTGCTGTACGTATCGATGAGCTTAATTTTTATATGAAATTTTTGTTCTTTCTAAAAATGCTAAACAATCTTTAACCAGAACGGAAACATTTGTTCCACTTTCAAGTAAACCAATTAAGACTTCGTCGAAAACCTTGAAATTAGCAAACGGTCTGTTATCACTACCTTGAATAACGCTAGCTTCCAACGTTTTGCGGAAATGTCTTCGTTTTTTGTAGCGTAATCTGCACTTCATAATCTTTATTGAAGGCTTTTTATGATAAATCTCATAATTGCTATTATTATTACATAAAATATTAATTGTAAGATCTGTATGTGCTATCGTTTCATTTTTCAGCTTATAAATACGTTGGTTATAGTTATAAGAAGAATCATTAATAGTGTTATCAAAATCTAAATTCATTTTAAACTCGGGGTTTAATGGGATGGACGAGTGTCCCCGGCAGCCAGATCGCCCACTTTCCGACTTCCCTGCAAGTGTTTTTTCGGACACTTTGGCATTAGAACGCCTTTCAGACCACATTTGAAGCAAGAGGGATTGTTTATATTTTGGGAACAGTACACATACGAATGTCCATAAGCCATGCAATTCCAACACTGAATTTTTGAATAGTCGTATCGGTCTCTTCTATTAGATATCTATATTGCTTCAAGTTGTGGATCGATCTATTCTGAAACTTCATCTTCTGTTAAGGATGCATCTACCCCACTAGAATTTCGGGGGGAGCCGTATTCGGATTTGAAAAATTTGTTTCTCGAATTACATTTTCAGCTTTACGCGCCTGATCTCTAAATTCATCAAGATCTGTAGCGTTACTGCTAATAGCAAAAACCTCAAATTTGAGTTTATATTCCTCTTTATTATATCAATCAAGGTACTGTCAGGCAGACGATTCTGAAGTCTTAGATTCGCTGAAACAATTGAATTATGGAAATCATCATAGCGCTCTTTATATTGCTGTTTTCGCAATGAGAGTTTTAGTAATATTTCATGATCAAACTCCAAATGTCCGAACTCTTTAGTGAGAGCGTGGCGTAATATGGGATAGGAAATATGGCGGTTCTGCTTCATAAAAAGCCAGTACCATTCTTCAGCGCGACCTTCTAAAAGTACGTGAAAATTGGCTGACAAGTGTTCAGTAGAACAATTAGTTCTCGTACAAAGTTTCGACTTTGAAGAGGAAATCAGACACTGGTCCATTTCCATTATAGGAAATTTTCCATTTTTCCAATTTTACATTAAACTCTGAATTTGAATTCGACCTATTTGAATTTCGAGGGTCGTAGAACTGATTGATATTTGAAGTAGAGTTAGTTGGGTTAGTGGAATTTGAACTCAATATTGGAGCAACACTCATCTGTGCTATACTTTGCCTAATTGTGGAAAGTTCCTGCCTAAAGCCTTCCTGAGTATTTCTCATGGTTTGCTGTATTACAGCAATGAGCGAATCAAACGATGTTGCTGAATTAACATTGTGAGGATCTACGCCGAGTGCTGTAGTAACATTACTACCAATAGCGGAAGAGTTATTGTACTGAGAATTCATAACGGGATCAAACATATAAACAGATTTCAGTTTTCTCTTACTACAGTCGATGAAATGCATAGAGAGCTCTCGAATTTAATACCTGGTAAGAGTCTCGGTCATGATAATGTGCCTGCGAACATTCTTCTTATGTGCATAAATGAACTAACTCCACTTTTGGTTAAAATTTTTAGTAACATGATCATTAAAGGCGTTTAACCAGATATCTTAAAAACTCACAAAATTGTACCAATACCGAAGGAACATAATGCTTCTGATATTCATTTGTTCAGACCGATAGCAGTGCTGCCTGTTATAAATAACGTTTTTGAGAGAATCATATACAATCAAATTTCGCATTATATGCATATTGAAAATCTATTTAATAGCTACCAGTACGGATTTAGAAAAGGGTGTGGTACAGAAGAAGCAGTGGTTAATGTAGTAAACTTTATATGTAAAAGCCTTGATGAAGGTTATAAGGAAGTTGCTGGTATTTTCTACGATTTAACAAGAGCATTTGATCTCATATACCACGAAATACTGATACAGACATTTAGGTATTATGGTATCTGTGCCCACGAGTTGCGTCTACTCAAAAGCTACTTAACAAACCGAAAGCATTGTGTAGAAATTAATTCACAAAAAAGTACAGTGGATTCGATTGCAAACGGAGTACCTCAAGGCAGTGTTCTGAGGCCATTATTTTTTAGCATCTACTTTAAAAACTTAAATTTGCATGGGAAGCTTTTCATGTACGCCGATGACATCTGCTTGTTTTATCCATATTTACATGAAACCGTTGCTAAAGTATATATAGAGTACGACTCAGCTATTATGTCTGAATACTTTAGAATAAACAAACTTCTTTTAAACCCAACAAAAACGAAATTGGTACGATTTAAGCCTCATGCTTCACAAAACGTAAGCTTTAATGTATTTGTCGATGGAATCGCCATAGCTGAGCAGACGTCAATAAAATACTTAGGTCTTATTATTAGCAGTAATCTCAACTGGAATCAACACATCCTACATGTCAACACAAAAATCTCACAATCCATTGCACTTTTATACAAATTGAAGCTGACGAAACAAAGAATAGAATATGTGGGTAGTCGTGAATTCAACAACTTGCCACCTGATTTAAAAAACATTAATAGAATCTCTGCATTTAAAATATCTATAAAACGTCTCTTATTTGAACAATTAGAAGAACTCCTAACTTAATATTTGATCTCTAATAGCACAATGTAATTTTCCTCCTTCCTTTTTATATACATTTTTTTGGTTATATAACATACTATGTATTATGAACTATCATATATTTATTATATAATTATTTATAATATTGCCAACTTGCCTCTCCTAATGCCTTTTAGGCGCAGAGGCCTCATTTATATAAGCTTTAATTAACATTGTTTAATAAATAAATTGAATTAAAAAAATATAAAAATAAACCCAGAGGCCTTTTCAAGAGAATTTAAATTTTGATGTTGTGATCCAATGTTTTGATTTGGTACTAATTCAATATCTTGGAAAAGGTTAGAGGGAGGTAAACTGTAGCTGCTTTGCGATTTTGGAACTTGATGTTCATACGTTGCTTTTTGGGATTTTGAATTGTTTGATCTACTAGGAGCTGATTGAGTCTGTGGGTTAGACGAAGATTTATTAACAGGTGCATGCTTAACTCTAGGCTTAGGGCTATTAATGTTACCTTGTAATTCGATGGAAATGTTGTTAGCCGACGAGGACGCACCTCGGGTTCCATTGGAAGAATTATTCCCACCACCCGTATTCGCGTTCGCGTTCCTAGTATTCATCACGAGACTTTGTAACCAACCTCAATAACAATTACTAAATTTCAAAATGCCCTATATATTAAGCATGCACTTAATTTTCAACAAGAGTTTATGTTCAGAAAGACAAATGTGCTTAAGTTGTTTTTTATATTATTAAGTATGTATATGCATCCATGCATCTGTATGTATGCATTTAAAAAATAAAAAAAAACAATTAACTCAAAACAATAAAAAAATTATATAAAAGAACGGTTTAAATTTTTGAACTGGTTCTATTAAATATATTTATGTATATTTGCGTTTTATATATACATAAGTATTTAAAAGCGGGAAACCTAAATACATACAGTAACAATATAAACAATATGTAGGTATAAAACTGACTGTTCGCTTTTTATAAAAATTGTTAGATTTTGAAAATTATGTTCTTATAATGTTTATAAGCAATTCCAGGGAAGAATAGCCCTTAACAAAGCATCTTTTTAAAATAGTAAATCATGTCGTTCAATGAAAAGTGCATCATATTTACTCTACGGCTAAATACGATCCCCTTTTACATATAAATAGAATTATTGAAAACAATTATGTTGATTTTACATCCGCAGAATTTTAGACCTCTACTAATAATTCGGGCAAAAAAAACCGACTTCAGTACAAAGATCAATATACTTCATGGCCTTTCATACAAACAATTTTGAAAATCGGTATGCAAATGGAGAAATTGTGCTCTAATAAATATTTTGGGTAGAGGCGTGGAAGACGCCCCACCGATTTTCGTAGAAACATTATGCGACCCAACTCTAAGCAAACCATTCCAAACAAAAAAGAATTTTGGAAGTCGGCCCATAAATGGAGGAGCTATGCGATAATCAATATTTCGGGGGAAGGGGAAAAAATTATGGAACCAACCTGCAAGGGGTGTTTGCAGCAAATTTCCCAACTGATTTTCAAAAAAAAACTATGGAACAAAACTGTATCAAACCCTTTCAAACAAAAAAACAATTTGGAAAATCGGTTCACAAATGACAAAGCTGTGCAAAGTGGGGGAGGAAAAATCCCCTCCCATTTTCGAAAGGAATTGTGGGGCCAAACAACTAGCAAACCCTTGCAAACAACACAAGAATTTTGAAAATCGGTTCACAAATGACATAGTTATTGATTTGGTGGGGGAGGAGTGGGCGAATTTTCCCCTCCAATTTTCCAAACTGCTGGCAAAGCCTTTCAAACAAAAATTAATTTTGAAAATCATTTAAAATATAACAGAGTCATGGATTGAGGGGGGAGCAAATTTTCGCCTCCGATTTTCGACAAAAAAATTTTGGGACCAATTTCTTTCAAACCCTTTCAAACAAAACAAGAATTTTGAAAATCAGTGCACAAATGACATAGTTATTGCTGTATCCCTCAGACATAGGACTTTTCAAAACATATTATTGTGTAGGTTATATGGCTTATTGTTAAAAATACGTACAATCTATATATCGCAATTATTACCCAAATTCACCAATTTATTATATTTACCCAAATTATAGTATTGGTTGGCTAAAACTGGAAATGCTGCATTTTTCCCATCGCTATTAGATCTAAAACTTAAAATGTTTACCAAGAGTCTAAGACTTATAAAAAAATGCAAAATTAGATGTTAAATAAATTACAATTAAGTTATTTTGTTTACTTTAGCACTAACGCCACTTTACTAAAATTAACGATTGTTCGACTAAAAGTTTTAAAATTACAAAGGTTTGGCATTTTTCACAACTTTGTCATGAAACGGCTTTTGCGTTGGGCGCCTTATATGTTATGCGTCGTACACATCGAAAGAATAACAAAAATTGTTGTAAATTTATAGATTGAAATTGGTATACATTTTCAAAAAAACATAAAAGTCAAGAGGCAATATAGATGTTTGGCTAGCTCAGAATATGTGGTGTAATAGATTCTCAACCTAGTTTTCATACGCATAATCATATAAGAGTACTCGTTTGCGGCAAAATACCGTAGAGTATATAAAAAGTTTATAGAATTTTACATGTGTAAGAGCAAAACTGCACATTGATCATCAAAAATATAATAAAATCATCATTCTGGCAACGCTGTTTGTAACAGATTTTGATACTACGTAACATAATTTGTAGAGATATTAATAGTAATGTAATACCATTTTTATCACACTTAGTGAAACATATTTGATGCCACGTTTATATCTATATACTTAGCTTAACATATTGATGTCACACCAAAGTGTATGTTAAGGTATGGCATATATCTCAATTTGTATCTGCAATCCCTATGGAGTCTAACGAAAACTTAGCAACCTTGCTCAGTTATCGATAAATAAAGTGTTAATCGGGTGGTGAGATTTTAAAATATCGAAGCTCGAGTAAAAAAAGAGTTCATGAGCAAAAACGTGATTCTACACCTTCCTTTCTTTTTTTATCAAACTCCGATGCAGACAGTACTTGATCTACGAATATTACATACATAAAAAAAAATTGAATGACATTAATCGATACAATAAGATAAAATAATTAATGCAACAAAACTTTATAATATTATTGTGATACGTACAACTAATTTTTGTAAAAGATCACAAAAGTGTATGAAAAATAAAAAAAACCCCAATTTATTTGCTAAGTGAGGTTATATTTCAATTAACCAACATTTATAAGTAAATGTTTTTGCAGGGTTTTACTAATAAAAATAGTTAATACGCAAGGAATTAGTTTTTAAGGAAATAATTTATTGTCGCATGTTTAGTAAGTTAATTTAAAGAAGTCTTAGTTTCTCAAGAAGTACCGTTAGTCACGTAATCTACCTTGACGTTGGTATAAAGTCACCGTACAAGATCCAGTTAATTAGAAGACATCAAATGTATTACGGTCAACTGACATACATATGTACACCCGTTGTAAAATCTCATGTAAAATGCATACCAAAATATGTTAGGTTAGGTTAGGTTAGGTTGAACAGGCTGCCTGTTTCTAACAACCGGCCCACTTGGGTCCTTTGGTCCCTTTGTGATGCCTGGGATGGATAGTAGGGAAGTTCAGAGAGGTGTTCCTCCTATCCCAGAGGTTGGGTCGGTGTTAAACCAACCCGAGTATCTTACGAATGAATTTATTCCCCTAACGTCGCATTCCCCCAGGTCTGCTATTTCGGGTAGTGACGGATTTCCCAAGTATGACGCCCTATTTCTATATAGTGCTGGACATCGACAGAGGAGGTGTTTGACAGTTTCTTCCTCCTCCTCATTCTGACAACTTCTACAGAAATCGTTAAAAGGAAGATTTAATCTTCTGGCATGGACACAAATAAGACAGTGCCCTGTTAGGACCGCTACGAGTATACGCAGCTGTTGACGAGGGAGCCCCAGTATGGTTGCAGATCTTGCGAAGTTATACTGGGGCCATATGGATCTGGAAACCTCACAAGTGATTTCATTTGTCCATCTGGTTTGCGCTTCTCTAAATAGTTGGTGCTGAATTTGTATTTTACAGCTTTTTAGTGGGACACCTACTAACCAGTCGATGTCATTTTCATGTAGGCGGGCACCGGCCTTAGCTAGACCGTACGCAATAATGTAACCGGGCACCCCCGCGTGACCCGGTACCCAGAAGAGTCCTAGGTTCGCATGTCTCGCCATCTCATTCAGAGATGCCCGGCATTCTTTAACTAATTCCGATGTTGTGTAAACACCAGATAGAGCATGTAGTGCCGCCTTACTGTCGGTACAAATTCGGATGTCCTGATCGAATATCCTGTAGTACCTTAACCAGTTGGCTGCCCTTTTAATTGCCGATATTTCAGCCTGAGTGATGCTATATTGGTTTGGTAGCCTAAAGTTTATCCTACGTTGCATTTGTGGGATGTAGAAACCCCCGCCCACTCCGATGCCCGATGCTCGCCTGCCAAAATATGTTACTTTTGTGAATTATTAACTAAAACCTCAACATAACTTATGATTCGTCAATTCTACCATACAATTTTCAGACATCGATGGGTCTATTTTGCTATATATTCATCCACAACTGTGCCACTAAAATATAATTGAGTTCTACTTCACACATAAACTGGAGACGTCATAAATTACATATTGATAAGTATTAATATACATACATATTTATAAAAAAAAATCAAAAACTTTTAAATAGCACTCATTTAGTATAAATAGAGTTTCTCTTAACATTCTCATTTACATACATATATCTTAATCTCGTATGTAAAAACTAAAACAATCTATATCACATGCAGATGAAAATTAGCAGATCAGATATTTTATGTTAAGAGAATCTTTTATATATTGTAAATGATAATATTGTCAATAATTTAATAAGTTATAGCATTTTAAAGTAATTTTGTATGTTGTTCATTAAAGTTCGATGATTATTCTCTAATACAATCTCCCTTTTCACAAGTTACAGACTGGGATGTTTTGAGCTCAAACCATCATCGGGGTAAAGTAAAGTAACAGGAGTAACAAAGAAGTAAAATCCATAATCATCAATAACAGCAACAAACCGTAAGTCACAGCATAAATAATTAGTTAACATGCGCTCTATTTAAAATAAACTACGTAATTATTACATAAAAAAACATTAGGGGAAATCACCCTTCGTTGAAAACTGCTATTGCAGACCCTGCAGGTTATGCAAGTCAAGGATATATGCTACAATATGCAACACAACACGAACAAAATATAAGAAACTAACATTTCCTACACAGTAGCATATATGCAAACTGTAGGAAACTTGTCTAGCATATATGCAATTAGCAAAATTACTCAGAGATGCTCTCTGAGAGTGTATAAAACATAAACATGAAATAAAATACAAACTAATAGTTGGCTTCAACAAGAAAAGTAAACGAAGTTGGTTTGTGTGTGTACGTTTATATTATTTGTTCATTTACTTTATGTATTTAAATATCAAATGTATGCATCTTTAATAAATGTTAGTTCAGAATTAATCTACAAATAATAAATTAAGAAAATATTAAAAGAAGTTTTTTATGGTACATTTGAAAAATTACATAGTTATACATAATACATATATGTATATATGTATGTATGTATGTATGTATGTATGTATGTATGTATGTATGTATGTATGTATGTATGTATGTATGTATGTATGTATGTATGTATGTATGTATGTATGTATGTATGTATGTATGTATGTATGTATGTATGTATGTATGTATGTATGTATGTATGTATGTATGTATGTATGTATGTATGTATGTATGTATGTATGTATGTATGTATGTATGTATGTATGTATGTATGTATGTATGTATGTATGTATGTATGTATGTATGTATGTATGTATGTATGTATGTATGTATGTATGTATGTATGTATGTATGTATGTATGTATGTATGTATGTATGTATGTATGTATGTATGTATGTATGTATGTATGTATGTATGTATGTATGTATGTATGTATGTATGTATGTATGTATGTATGTATGTATGTATGTATGTATGTATGTATGTATGTATGTATGTATGTATGTATGTATGTATGTATGTATGTATGTATGTATGTATGTATGTATGTATGTATGTATGTATGTATGTATGTATGTATGTATGTATGTATGTATGTATGTATGTATGTATGTATGTATGTATGTATGTATGTATGTATGTATGTATGTATGTATGTATGTATGTATGTATGTATGTATGTATGTATGTATGTATGTATGTATGTATGTATGTATGTATGTATGTATGTATGTATGTATGTATGTATGTATGTATGTATGTATGTATGTATGTATGTATGTATGTATGTATGTATGTATGTATGTATGTATGTATGTATGTATGTATGTATGTATGTATGTATGTATGTATGTATGTATGTATGTATGTATGTATGTATGTATGTATGTATGTATGTATGTATGTATGTATGTATGTATGTATGTATGTATGTATGTATGTATGTATGTATGTATGTATGTATGTATGTATGTATGTATGTATGTATGTATGTATGTATGTATGTATGTATGTATGTATGTATGTATGTATGTATGTATGTATGTATGTATGTATGTATGTATGTATGTATGTATGTATGTATGTATGTATGTATGTATGTATGTATGTATGTATGTATGTATGTATGTATGTATGTATGTATGTATGTATGTATGTATGTATGTATGTATGTATGTATGTATGTATGTATGTATGTATGTATGTATGTATGTATGTATGTATGTATGTATGTATGTATGTATGTATGTATGTATGTATGTATGTATGTATGTATGTATGTATGTATGTATGTATGTATGTATGTATGTATGTATGTATGTATGTATGTATGTATGTATGTATGTATGTATGTATGTATGTATGTATGTATGTATGTATGTATGTATGTATGTATGTATGTATGTATGTATGTATGTATGTATGTATGTATGTATGTATGTATGTATGTATGTATGTATGTATGTATGTATGTATGTATGTATGTATGTATGTATGTATGTATGTATGTATGTATGTATGTATGTATGTATGTATGTATGTATGTATGTATGTATGTATGTATGTATGTATGTATGTATGTATGTATGTATGTATGTATGTATGTATGTATGTATGTATGTATGTATGTATGTATGTATGTATGTATGTATGTATGTATGTATGTATGTATGTATGTATGTATGTATGTATGTATGTATGTATGTATGTATGTATGTATGTATGTATGTATGTATGTATGTATGTATGTATGTATGTATGTATGTATGTATGTATGTATGTATGTATGTATGTATGTATGTATGTATGTATGTATGTATGTATGTATGTATGTATGTATGTATGTATGTATGTATGTATGTATGTATGTATGTATGTATGTATGTATGTATGTATGTATGTATGTATGTATGTATGTATGTATGTATGTATGTATGTATGTATGTATGTATGTATGTATGTATGTATGTATGTATGTATGTATGTATGTATGTATGTATGTATGTATGTATGTATGTATGTATGTATGTATGTATGTATGTATGTATGTATGTATGTATGTATGTATGTATGTATGTATGTATGTATGTATGTATGTATGTATGTATGTATGTATGTATGTATGTATGTATGTATGTATGTATGTATGTATGTATGTATGTATGTATGTATGTATGTATGTATGTATGTATGTATGTATGTATGTATGTATGTATGTATGTATGTATGTATGTATGTATGTATGTATGTATGTATGTATGTATGTATGTATGTATGTATGTATGTATGTATGTATGTATGTATGTATGTATGTATGTATGTATGTATGTATGTATGTATGTATGTATGTATGTATGTATGTATGTATGTATGTATGTATGTATGTATGTATGTATGTATGTATGTATGTATGTATGTATGTATGTATGTATGTATGTATGTATGTATGTATGTATGTATGTATGTATGTATGTATGTATGTATGTATGTATGTATGTATGTATGTATGTATGTATGTATGTATGTATGTATGTATGTATGTATGTATGTATGTATGTATGTATGTATGTATGTATGTATGTATGTATGTATGTATGTATGTATGTATGTATGTATGTATGTATGTATGTATGTATGTATGTATGTATGTATGTATGTATGTATGTATGTATGTATGTATGTATGTATGTATGTATGTATGTATGTATGTATGTATGTATGTATGTATGTATGTATGTATGTATGTATGTATGTATGTATGTATGTATGTATGTATGTATGTATGTATGTATGTATGTATGTATGTATGTATGTATGTATGTATGTATGTATGTATGTATGTATGTATGTATGTATGTATGTATGTATGTATGTATGTATGTATGTATGTATGTATGTATGTATGTATGTATGTATGTATGTATGTATGTATGTATGTATGTATGTATGTATGTATGTATGTATGTATGTATGTATGTATGTATGTATGTATGTATGTATGTATGTATGTATGTATGTATGTATGTATGTATGTATGTATGTATGTATGTATGTATGTATGTATGTATGTATGTATGTATGTATGTATGTATGTATGTATGTATGTATGTATGTATGTATGTATGTATGTATGTATGTATGTATGTATGTATGTATGTATGTATGTATGTATGTATGTATGTATGTATGTATGTATGTATGTATGTATGTATGTATGTATGTATGTATGTATGTATGTATGTATGTATGTATGTATGTATGTATGTATGTATGTATGTATGTATGTATGTATGTATGTATGTATGTATGTATGTATGTATGTATGTATGTATGTATGTATGTATGTATGTATGTATGTATGTATGTATGTATGTATGTATGTATGTATGTATGTATGTATGTATGTATGTATGTATGTATGTATGT
>CATQFL010000201.1:0-29798 GCA_956483635.1 Panzeria rudis
ATAAATTCTGTAAAAATTAGACAGCTATTTTTAACAATGTGTACGCAATATTTTGTTATATTATACTCGTATGACCAATTTTACCGATAAAACTCTTTAGTCGTCGGAAAGCTTATATCTACTAACTAATAATCTGATGTACAGAAAACGTATTCATGAATTATAGGAAAAGTTGTAGGCTATAAGGTTTGTAAAAAATTAGGCAGCTATTTTTAGCACAGTGGGCGCTATATGTTGCTATATACGACCAATTTTAAAAATTAAAAATTCATAAAAAAAATTCAAAGGGCATTCAAATTTCAAAATGCATTAAAATTAATCTTGAACTTGAAAAAGACTACTTCATTGGTATTTTCATTTAATAACAAGTGGTTTCGAAATTACAACAAACTCGTAAGAAATACACACAAGTAGGAACATTTGAAAAAGGTGTATAGTCAGAAAAAATTATGTAAAAGTCGCATACGCAAGTCTTCGCAGCTAATTTTTCGCAAAATGTTACTCTATAATATGTATACGAAAATTCCACAAAAATATCGTGAATACATTTCATGTACCCCTATAAACATTTAGAAAAGTTTTCAGAACAAGAGTTTTCCGTATTTACGCTTCTAAATCTTAGCTGAAATAGCAAATATATAAAGTAAAGACGTTTACAATAGCTAATATCAAAAATGTATCAAAAAATCTTACTTTTTTCGAAAACGTCCATCAGTACCGATTCAATACACCAAAAAAATTTTAATATAAAAATCAACAAAGAATTACAACGCAACTTTTTCTCAATGTTTAAAAGTTTTCTGAACCAGCTAATATAGTGATAAATAAATTTTATTTTTAAATACACTGATTTCTCGGCTTTGATGCTGCGTTTGAATTTTTTTTAAATTCAATAATTTTTTTATCCGCTATATTGGCTTTTTCCCTCTCCACGATTCTCCCTCTCGTAGATCCTGGTGTTGTCATTCGAATAACAATTATTCGAATTTTTTTTCATTTTTGTTCGAACGAACAACATTTTTCAATTTAAAATTAAAAATTATTCGAACAGTTTTTGTCTAATATTCGAATAACTTTTTTAAACTACTTTTTATAAGAATTGGTTTACGTTTAGGCACCAAAACCAGCGTTTAATAATACTATGGCTGACTTCCAAATCGTATCAATACAAAGTTTGTATACAGTTCTGCAGCGGTATTTAAATCGTGTATGTATGCGAATTTGCTAAACATTGCATCAACTTTGAAACCGATACCTTGTTTACTCTTTTCCGGCGCTTCTGATACTTGTCGACGACGTTTTGAAAAGGTATGCATTGTCAATGTTTTGTACTGCGACGATATGAAACACTATATATTGTTCGAATACAAAGCAACTGACGTTTTGGAAGTCAGCCTATGTAAGTCGCAAAATTTAACAAGCTGGGCACCCTACTGGTAAAGTTAATTCGAGTACGCTAACTTCAATGGTGTTAGCGGTTTTTTGAAGTTACCGCTCGTATTCACGATATTTGCGATTTAAATTTTTCGTAGGAAATTACCATAAAAACCATTTTTTATACTTTTGGGATGATTTTCAAATTAAAATTTAGCTAATTTGATTATATATGTACAACATTAAGAGATTCTGTTACTTTTTTTTCTCGCGAAAATGAAGTTTTTATGCAAAAATAATTTTTTTCGAAAAAAATTGTTTTTGCTAAAAACGATTTTGAGCGAGTAAAAATTATAGTGCAATTTTGTTTCATGTAAGGTTAAGAGAATTTAGATGCTTAAGATTCGAAAATTTTAAACTTTACATTATAAAAAATTTTTCCCAAAAAACTAGATTTTTCGTGAAAAAGAATCACAGCAGAGTCCTCTTATGTTGTGTATATGCAACCGACTTTTTCGAAAAACTACAAAAATATGATTTTGTAGTACTTTACCAATTAGTTTAAATCGCGAATACGAGCGCTAACTTCGAAAAATGGCTAGGAAAATTGAGATCAGCGTACTCGGATTGTCTTTACCAGTAGGGCCCCCAGCTAGCTAAAGAAAAAACATTGCAAATCCATGCACAGTGTAATTAATTCCTTTTCAAGTTCTTAACAAAGACTTTGTTACTAAATTACCAAAAAAAAATAATTAGAAAGCATTTTAAAAACTCATTACAATTCTACTATAAAAAGTACAAGTGAAAATACCTCCAAGTCAAATTTGGCAATATTTTAAAAGAGTGGAGAAAGGTAGAAGTGCACAATGCTCAATTTGTAAAAAACAACTAGTAGTATATTGTAGAAGCACAACTTCGTTAGCAGGGCACCTTGCGAAATGTCACAAAATAAATATATCAAAACAACATTGCAAAGCGACTGCTCAGCCTGATACTCTAGAAATATCTGACGATGATAGCTCCAATATCCAGGTACATAAAACTGACTTCATTTAAATAGGTATATAAACCTCCAAATCGCCGCGTTTCTTCTTAAACCACGTAAGCGCCATTTTTTCGAAATTGACTTTTTTGTTTTTATGGTAGAAAATAACTTTTGCCACCCGATTGCATTCTTATCTTGACAACTTTATATGAAAAAAAAATTGAAGCTATTTCGAAAACCTCGTGCGCCATACAAAATGACATTTGCATGCAAAATAGAATTCTTTTTATATTTAAAGCTGCAAATGTTTTGTCTCACCCACCAAATTCTTTGTTTTTGAGATAAAAAAAAAACCTGGAAAGTTTCAGGCCAATCGGAGCATTCTTGGTGCGGCGGCAGGCTCTCAAAGTCAGTAACTTTGGTAAAAACGATACTTCTCGTCGAGTTACTCAAAAACTATATATCCTAAACAGCACAAATGTTCCTCGAACCCCCATTATTTCATAAAATTCAGCTTTTTTCTGTATGCGAAAGCTTTACCTCGATATGTAAACATGGCTGCCGTACAAAAAGCCGTTTTGAGCTGAAGTTCGTTTTCGGACCCTAAGGGGTTAACGCGTGCCCATAGAGGGTTAATTTCTAAGACCGACCCCAATTATTTTGATATAACCAACATTTATTTCAAAAGATTCAAAGCGCTATCTGTATTCCTTAGAGTCTCCCATATTGATCGAATTGAGCTATTGTTTTTTTACGCAATATAATGAACATGGCATTTTCTACAAATTGAATTTTGAAAATAAATTTCCTTTGTCTCCCCATAACAAAAATTATGTAGGTCTCAATTTAACGTTGCCTGCACTTTATAAAAGCTCCATTGTTATTAAAAAGGAAAATATTAGGGCTTACAATTTAGCCGGCCAAGCCGGCTAAAAAGGTTAGCTAAAAAAATTAGCCGGTTAACCGGCTTAGCTGGCTTAGCCGAATTAGCTGATTTAGCCGGCTTAGCTGATTTAGCCGGCTCAGCTGGTTTAGCCGGCTTAACCAGCTTAGCTGGAATAATCAGCTTAGCTGTTGTAGCCGGCTTAGCTGGCTTAATCAGCTAAATCAGCTAAACAGCTAATTTTGTTTCTGTTGTTTGACGATTTATAATAAATAATATAGCATAATTTATTACCGGCAGAACATGACCGTCCGAAGTTGACCGACCGAATGTGATTCGCCGTATACTATCAGCAGCTGACAAGCCAAAGGTGAGAGACCGAAGCCGACAGGCCTAAGTTGGCCTTGTGAGGGCGGGTGGTAGGCTGAAGGCGATAGGAGCTTCGTTTCTACCCGGTGCCTTATAGCACCGTACGTATTTAGAGTTCCGTACACCAAAAGTGTCAAGAAACCCTATTGTTTTCCTTACGCTGTCCGTCTGTCTGTCTATCACTGGCTGTTTTCTCGAGAACTGTAAGAGCTACGGACCTGAAATTTTCACAGAATATGTAAAACTTTTGCTGCTAGAACAACAAACAAAAATCGCTAAAACATAAAAAACACCAAAACTAAAAAATAAATTTTAAAAAAACCCAAAAGCTCCAAAACTGAAAAAATCGCCAAAACACACAAAAAAACGCAAAACTGAAAAAATCGCCTAAACTGAAAAAATCGCCAAAACTGAAAAAAGCGCCTAAAATGAAAAAAAAAAATTGCCAAAATCGCAAAAAACAAAAAAAAAAGCTTTAAAGCTGAAAAAAATCGCCAAAAGAGAAAAAAATCGCCAAAGCAGGTAAAAATGCCAAAACTGGAAAAAGCTCCAACTCAAAAAAATCACCAAAAGTGAAAAAAAATGGCCAAAACTGAAAAAATCGTCAAAGCTGAAAAAGATCGGCACAAAAAAAAACGCCGTTTGTGGGGAGCTTCTTGACGACTTTTGTGAACACTTAAACGCTGTATCATCAGCAAATGTTGATATGTGTACGTTACTGCTTACCGGCAAGTCAGAGGCATATATCAGATATAATACAGGACCGAGGATGCTGCCTTGAAGAACTCCGGCTTCAATGGGTTGCGGAGGGCTTAGAAAATTACCTTCTTTAACAACAAATTTTCGCTCAGTTAAGTAGCTTTCTAAAAGATTAAGGATGTTATCGGGTAGGTTTTGCTTTAGTTTTTGTATTAAGCCTTCGTACCATACTTTATCAAATGCCTGAAAAACATCGATGAAGAGCGCAGAACAATATTTCTTTACTTCGAATGTTTTTCTAACCACGTTCACGAGTCTATGTGTTTGTTCAATCGTGCTATGCTGTCTCCTAAAACCGAATTGGTGGTATGGAATGCATCCAGTACGATTCAGTATGGGTGTTAGCTTACTCATAAGTAGATTTTTAAATAGTTTTGACATGTTAGACAATAGGCTTATAGGCCTATAGGACTCCACCTTCGTATGATCTTTGCCTGGCTTAGGTATCATGGTATTCAACGAAACCTTCCATTCTGCGGGATAGCATTTGAAGCGCAAAATACTGTTAAAAATAAATAGGGTAGCTCTAAGAGCATATTATTGCTTATTTTTTTTATCAGCGCCTGGAGCTTTTTTCGAGTTTAAGCTCGCAATACAGTGTTCGATCTCAAAATATTGAGCCTCAAAATAACATCTGGTATAGCGAGGACTGGTGGCAACACAACTATAGTATCAGACGTATTTGGAGTAAATACTTTCTGCAAGTGGTTTACAAACAGAGTACCTTTTTCAGCGTCAGTTCTTGCCCAGTCTCCATTCGAAGCTCGCAATGGAGGCTTATATATCACTGGTCTCGGGCTGCTCTCCATAGCGAATAGTCTGGTTGAGGTGTTGCGTCGAGCCCATTCACAAAGTTTTGAAGAGAAGCGTTTTTTTATATTCTAGTAGAGTTTTCAGCTGTTTAGTACATTCCTTCAGCCTAGATTTTAACTGAGGGGATCTGAGCGTTGCCATTCTCTACGAACTCTTCTTTTTTCGGATAAAAGCCGTTCTACATCTGCTGAAAAAATTGTATTATATCTCACCTGAAGATTTGTAGTAGGTTTGTCGCAAACATTCTAATAGAGTCATCTATGTCAGGAGGCGTTTTTAATGGGATATTTTCTGTGCAATGAGCACTCAAATATTTTTTGTATTTCAACCAATTTATACATGTGGTTGTCATCGTTAAATCACAAGTGGGTGAAGAAGTTGTATGTGAATATATAGTGACAATAGTTGGTGAGTGATCTGAAGACAAATCTAAAGATGCTTCAACTTGGATCATTTCGCTGGGCACACCCTTTACCACTCCAAAATCAATAACATCAGGTATTTTTCGGCGATCTGTTGGCCAGAAAGATGTCTGCCCACTTGATATAACATTCAGACGCATTTTTGAAATTGTGTCAAACAAAACTCGACCCTTTGGCGTGATGAGGCGAGATCTCCACAACGTGTGCTTAGCGCTGTAATCACCGGCGGCCAAAAAGCGTGGGCCTAGTGAATTAAAAAATCTACTATATTGATTTTCTGTATTTGAGTACCTGGGAGGAGAGTAAATTGATGAAATCACCAGGTTTTGATGAAAAGCTTCAATGGAGATGTTAGTTGCTTGAAGATAGTCTTCACAATGATCACTCATTAAGTAGTGTTTTAATCGCGATTTTATTAGTATACCCGATCCACCACAAGCTCTACCTTGGGGGTCCTTTGTGTCATAGAGTGTATATCCGTTGATTTTAAAAAAGCTTCATGAAGTATTCTAGTTCGTTTTTATGTTGGCGGATGCCGTTTGCGTTCCAGAAACAGATTTTTAGGTTCATGATTTGTTTAATGCAGCCTGCAATAATGTAGACTACATTTTCAACACTTCCTGCATAATGCAGGTCATGTTGACGGTAAAAAAATTTACAGTTTGTATTAAATTTTCTATTGAAGCCTCAGTTCGATCAAGATTTAAACCAGTGCTTTCATTGGCAAGAGGCCGTTTTTGAGCTGTAGGCTGGTTAGACTTCAAAGCTTTTGCGTATGAGAACTGGCTGTTTGGTATTTTTTGCGCTATGTGCTGGTTTGCCTTAAAAATGTTGGCGTATGAAGGCCGGCTGGTAGCTGGTTGGCGCAACTGGGGATCATTTTTATTGTCGAAAGTAATAGGTTGAGCACTGGTGGGATTTCGTCTGTTAGACAAAGACTGCTTAATATGTACTTAGACAGGGCAGCCCCTGTAGTTTGCAGTGTGACTTTCATGGCAATTGCTACACTTTTTAATTTTGGAATCATCTTTTGGCTTATCACAATTGGCAGTGCTGTGTAGTTCACCACAGACGACACAAACAGTGCGCAACTTCCAATATGTTTTGGTATGGCCATATTCTTGGCAATTCAGGCATTGAATTGGCCCTGCTCGTTTGTGAGGTTCCTCTATGGTAACTCGTCGGTGCAGCAAATATCTTAAGCTATAAATGGGGCGTACTTCATTCTTTTTTAATTTCATGTCACCTGGTTCCAGTTCCACACGAAATAGTGGTTGGGGGACTCGCTCTCTATTTTTAATGTTAGTAACATTTTTCACTTTAAAATTATTGTTTAGTAGACCCGCTTTTACCTCTTCTGGATCCACGTATGAATCGATGCCTTTTATCACTACCTGGAGGCCTTTTGCACTTTTCAATTGGGAGGTGCAAAAATTTTTGTTTTGTGTTTCAAACTCCGAAACTACTGAGCGGTAATGTTTTCTTCATTTACTTTGATTTTTGTCTTATTAATCGCGCCGCGTTTTATCGGGATTACGTAAAACGCCTCTTCACCGATTAATTGTACTAGCATTTTAATTAGCTCATTTGAGTTTTTCTCTCTTAACTATATTGGGGGGGGGGGGGGGGCTTGCTTGACCTGACAATGGTGATTTCGTCTTCGTCGTTTTGTAGAAGTGAAAAGCGATTTTCAGAAAGCGCCGCATCAGATTTATTATCTTTGGCCATTTTCGCCAATGGAGCGAGGTTTTTCGATCTTGGACTTCTTTGTCTTTTTTTATTATTTACCACTTTAAAATAACGATCAATACCCATTTGGATTTTTGGATTTTCTGAATCATTTTCTATGGGGCCACTTTCTGTCGTTTTTTCTTCTTGGGCTTGATGTTGGCTCATATTGTTGGCATTAAACAAATTAAATACATATAAAAGGCTTAAGAGTTTTAAGCTTTAAATTCTAAAATTGAACACAAAAAAGCATATAAAAATTACAAACAATAATACGTACATGCAAATAAAACATACAAGTAACAACAAAATATTTTTATTTTTCTCTGCAATAAACTTGAGTTCATTGTAGAATAATATACAAGGTAGCCGCATAACTAATACAAACGTACATTTGAGGTCTGAAATGTCAAACAAAAATAGAGAGTGTATGTGTGTGTTTGTATAACGGAAGCACCAAACATACGTGCTGTATTGTGTGTGCAACGTAGTTATTTCACATATACACAACATTTGATAGTTCGTACCACGAAAAAAAAAATAATCAGCTGGCGTTCCAGGGCTACCTTGTGTATTATTCTACCATGCTTGAGTTCAACAAACTTTGAAGTGTAGGACACAAAACGAAAAAAAATACACTAAAATATATTAACAATCATTAACAATCAATCACAAACAACAACATATACCTAGTTTATACGTAGAGCTTATTTGCAAATAAAATCGTAAAATGCTGTCAAATCCTTTTTTGTTGTAACTTATTAAATCACTAATTATTCATCTATTTATTAATATATTTATCTATTTATTATTTTTTATTAACAATCATGTGTAAAGGTTGCATCTCAAACTTCTTATTTGCAAATAGTGCGTTAATCAGCAATTGTTTTCGTGAGTTAGTAAGTTACAATAAAAATACATACTTGGCAGCACTACGTTTTTATTTGCAAATAAGTTGTGCGTATAAACGTACTAATATACGCACATATAATTTTGTCAACTCGTAGAAATAAGAGAACAGAATCCGAACACAACTTGTTACCTGATGCTAAGATCATGTCGATGCGTAAGGTTAAGAGAACAGCAGAAGAAGCTGAGACTGGTTTGTCTGATAATATTCACGCAGATTTAATTTTTTCAACTCCTAATGAGTCTTATTCACGCAGTCGTTTGTGGAATTGGCTTGATGCAAAATTTACAAAACAAGACGAATATATAAGAGAACAATATGAACTTACAAAAAATATGATCGCGGAAAGTAAGAGAAGCTTAATACCAAATAAGACAATATCTAATTATAAAGGTGATGGATTGATGCAGTTTAACCCTCATAAACCAAACTATATATACTGGGATGATCCAAATGAGATGGTAGATCGACTTCGACTACTGGTATCATCACAAGCTGCAGGTCATGCTAATCATAATAACGAAATTGTATCAATTATTGAATAACTTCGCGAACTAATATAATAAAATAATCTATATAAAGTATGTCTATTGATAAGTTTGGACATTATCTCAACGATACAAGCAATATAATTTCATTGAAAAATTACCCTAAAATGTTGGGGTTCTTTATGGATACGAACAACAACATCGACGTCCAAAACAAAAGAATCAAAAATGTGGCAAAAGCTGTGGAAGAAAACGATGTCATCAATAATTTGTTTCTGCAAACTCAAATCGAAGAAATAGAACACAAGCTATTAAAATACTTTAAGGAAGGTAACAACAATATGCATGATACTCTAAGAGCTCAAATCGAAATGCTACAACATGCAATAATATTACAGTTGGAAGAGAATAAGAAAATGCAAGAAACTATTTCCAAAATCAAAAAAATTTTTGGAAGACGGATATCTACAAAAATTTGTTGAAAGTATACAAAAGAAAAGTTAATGAGAAGATTTATAGATTTGAAAATTACATGTTTGTGTCAATAGCTAAAAGTGTATCAAATAGATCACAACACATCGAAAATAATTCTTAATACTAAAAAAAGACTTCAAAAAGAATTTTAGTAAATGAACTCCATAAACAAGCTCGAAAATCTTTTTTACGTCGTAGAGTTGTGATGAAAGGAATAGATGATCTTTGGCAAGCTGATTTAGTTGAAATGGGAAATTATTCTATGGACAAACATTATAGAGTTTTGTTAACTGTAATTGACACATTCTCCAAATTTGCATGGGCAGTACCACTTAAAAAAAAAACTGCACTTGAAACAACCCAAGCCATGTCATATATTTTTCAATTGGGACGAGTACCAAAAAACCTACAAACAGATGATGGTAAAGAATTTTTTAATAAACACTTTGGAAAATTGATGGATAAGTACAAAATTAATCACTATTCAACGTATAGCAGCATGAAAGCATCAATAGTAGAACGATTTAATTAAATGCGTTATTAATTTAATTTGTTTCATGCTTTGAATTTTCTTGTTTTCTACACAAAATGATAAAGCATTTTGACAATTGTGTAATCTGGATGGTATTTTAAGTCTAACCTAATAACAATTAAGTTATTAAATTTCTATGGGTCTAATCTAATATGTATCCAAATGTTTGTAAATGATGTAAGCTTCCCTTACATCATCTAAATTAAAATTTTATGAATCTTCTACCAATGAAGAATGGAGTATGGTAGGTAATAACATATACCATAGTCATACAAGTTGCTTACAACTAAATAACTTAGATAATTTGATTTATTTGTAAAGTTCTGTGTTCCATCATAGTACTACATTTGAATGTAGTACATACTTTTCCAACATATTCATAATCATCCTTACTATATGACTAATTAGTAATCATTTCTTCGAAACTAATTCAGATGATTACACGAGGAGATACCTGTACATATAATTAACTAGAATTCATTGACAATTCAGTTATTTTGTTAGCAACGTCATCATATCAACCATCATCGTATAAAAAACCTTCTAGTGTGTTCGAACTTGATGACTTGATAATATAAATCGAAATTAGTCAATAAAATATAGTTTAGTAATGCGTTTTTATCGTTCACTATAATTTTCTTTAATATGAATATGCATAGATACATAATTATTTAAAAATTCTCTTATAAATATTCTAAATATGCATGTATATATAGTACATATGTCTAATGTTGAATTAAAGGAATACTTAATATGACAACTGTAAGCAAATGGAATATGATTTTACAATTATCTAACAATATTTGAGTTTGGTATATTCACTGATTCCTAAATACAATCGAAATCTGTACATGTATACTATAAAAGGGCTATATATTTGCTTTTTTAAGTTCTCCCCTTATGTTTTTATTAAGACTATCCCGTTATGGTATTGAATTAAGCACATGAATCTAATGGGAATATTTTGGCAGTTGACTTCTTATCAACCTGTAATTTAATAATATTCAAAAATATACCGAGTAATAATATTCTGAAATATATCTACAATTAAATTGAATTTTCAAGGATATGTGTAGTAATATGAGTTTTAAAAATAGTACGTATTTGTATATTCAGTTTCGGTATGGAATAAGTCAGCAGATTTTACAGAATCTCATTCATAATAATAATTTGAATTTACATTAATTCAAATAATTGAACTAGAAAGTCTAAATAATTACTTTCATCTTAGATTTTGCATTTATTTCTATCAAAATTTTTCAAACCTGTAATCATCACAATCTCTATAATAAACACTTGCTTCTTTCATATTTTTAGAATGTTTTATTATACGCTGGTGTTTTAAAACAACCAGATTTACTCTGGACATCACAAATAAAAAAAAAATAAACAAACTAACCTTGTTTAGCAAATCAGTATAAGAAAATGTATGTATTATTAAGTAATATACATACATATGTACGTTCAATGACACGCTTCAGAAAAATAAAACAAAACTCAAACAGTAGAACACATCAATAGAAAGATTATCTATCGATCACAGCATATTAATACCATCTACTACTTTCCAGCGGTCAAGAGAAAAGTTAACTTATAAAATCCCTACTTGATAAAATATCTAATGTAAAGAAATATCTTTGTATATCAAATAAACTCATTAAAATTATTAAAAATATCGGATGTGAAAGTGATAGAAATAATTAATGTTCCTGTCTTCCATTCAAATTAAAGAACAACAACCATGTAATAAGTATATTGATTGTCCTTTCGCCCTCAAAAATATAACCGCCGAATACTAAAATAAATTTCCTGAGTCATGAAAACCTTCCATGACTTCCCAAAAAAAAAAAACAATAATCTTCTGGTCCTCAAGTAGAGCTCATTGTAAAACAATCACACAATCTTTATCTGTACAGTTCAAATGATAAACAAAAATATCCAAGTCAGCAGAATTAAGAATGTGAACATAAAAATTTAAAAAGAAAAATTAATATGTACAACCTCAAAAATGAATTTATATACATACATACATAAACAACCTACAAAATAGCAAAATTAATATAGATACTAGATCGATCACAACAGACATATATCGTATACACACACTCAACCCAACACACACCTACAAAAAAATGATGACGTAATACTCATACACAAACATAACATATAATAAAATTTCATACTATGTATTGTGAAATTCAAATTTCTTTGTCTAGCAATACGAAACACTGTTTCTTAAATAAATTACGACACCTTCGTCTCACCAACGAAGCAATAGTCGGACACACTAAGCCCCATAAAATAATAATGTCACCTTAACATATATCTACAATTGTTACATAAAAATATAGAAATCAAAATATACATCACAAGTTCATTAACCCTATTCAAAAACTCTGGTTATGGTCCCAAAATATTGAACAACTGAAATGCACTTGTACATAAAAAAAATCTCTGCAAACAAAATACATATTTCAAATAAAATATATCAACATATTTATTAGCTACACACAACTATAAATCCAAACGATCATGCGAATATTTTGCAACAAAAAAACATAAGTTCTCACTTGAAAAAAATGAATACAAACATAGAGCAAACACTTATTTGTGTGCATGTACATGCATACATCAAATAAATTTGTAGATATGTACATAAGTATGTACACATATTAAATTTCATACCCATGCGATTGCGTACTCAGAACATTTAGTAGAACTTAACACAGCACCTCCTCCCCTCTCACACTTCCATAACCACATAATGAAAATATACAAACCGTTCACCAACCGACTGACGTTGATTCAAAAATGGACGGACATGCTTAAATAAATAGAAGCAAAACATTTTAAAACTTTAAATATAAACAAATTGAATTTAACATACATAGAACAAAGGTAAGCTTGACAAAATAAAAAAATTTCATGGTCCACAGTATTATAAAACACTGATCTAAACAAACGGATTTTAGCATAAACATACTTGAGAACATTTTATACTACATATGTACATCACATGTCGCCTACAAAAACAATTCAAACTATTTTAACAACATACCTCCAAATCATGGACAGACTCAAATTCCTACATTCAGATATATAGAAATTCCCACAGACAGACAGAAATTCTCACGCCCCCCCATACTTACACTAACAAATTGAAAAAACATCAAGCTATGAACATCTCACATCACAAATATATATTCTCACGGACAGACATCAATCCAGATGTAGAAATATGATGAAATTCATATACATAGCAACAGCAAGAATTAGCACGATCAGCACAAAATCAAGGACAACACATACAATGTATGTAGATGTACCCATACGCAACTATATGCACACACACATACACATACATACACACACACACACACACACTACAATTTCATAATACTGTGAAAATCAAATTCCCTTGTCAAAAAATAAACAAGATTAAGCAACATTTTAATATGGACAGACAAAAATCAATCCACATGTACAGACTCTTTATGCAAACACAACCTCTAACCAACCCCCACCAACAAACAAAAATTAGGATGATGACTCATTCTCCAACACATCCACCTGAATAAACAAAAAACATCAACAAGATTAAGCATGCATATTTAACGTAAACAAACATTTCAGACCATCTGTCATACTAAGCAACACAGCTACAAATCCAAACGATCATGCGATTATTTGATGCAAAAAACAAATACCCCCACTTGACATAAAAAATATTATAAACAAAAAGCAAACGCTTATTGTATGTACGTATGTATATGCATACATATTAATTGGAACTTAACACCCCCCTCTAACACTTCCATAACCACATTCTCAAAATATACAAACCCTCCACCAGTCAATTGGTGGACGGACACGCTTAAATAAACACAACTACATTTTAAATGTAAACACAAGCACCACAAAAAATTATCAAGAACAAAAAAATAATAATAATAGCCACACAATAAACCCCGTAGGAACCCAAGTCGACTTTTTTATCTTGTCTACACTCTTTATTTCCACATATAATATAAAACACTACGCAATCTCTCAATATGACACCATAAGTACCACACAGTCTATACTAAGCCAGTAGTATAAATATGGTAATTCTGGCACACGTGTATTTTCCCATAAGGATCACTCCTTATGGGAAAATACATGGGGATCAATCTCTATTTATGGTCCATAAGGATCAATCGAATTAGAAAAAAAATATTTTAATTCTTATACATATATATTTTCCATAAGGATCAGACCAATTAAAAAAAATTTATTCTAATATATACATATTTTCCATGAGGAGTAATCCAATTAGGAATTGAAAAGGAGAAATTCAAATGAGATATTTTTGTTCCATAACAAGTTTAATCAGATTCTCGTTTGAGTAATTTCACTAAAAACTAAAATGAGAACTCGTTTGTTCTACACAAATTTGATATAAAAGAGCATTCATAATTTAATTTTAGTTATTGTTCTTCAAAGTTACTTGAAATCACGTTCAACAAAATGGTAAGAATACAGTTTTACATAATATTATCATTTTTTATTTAGTTATTATATATAAGTTTAAGAAATACATATAGAATTTAATTAATTTTTGCTTTCTTTTAGATCTATCAACAAATAATAAACATTGCCAAAGGAACGAAATTAGAATATACGATAATTGACGATATTCCTTTAAATGAACCTTACAAAATTTTAAATTTTGAATGGAAGGCTACACAATATGGATCTAAAGTTATTGCATATTTAGAGAAGAATAAGTGGTTTTATCTTCCGCAAAGAATCGTTAAATATTTAAACAGAGAGGATCCTTACTTAGCTAAAATTAATGACAAAATTTGGACAATAATTTACAAAGGACGCCAATTACCAAATGGTTCTGCAATATTCGAACTAAACTATAGCTAAATGTTTATTTGTCATAACCAATTTTATGTAGCTGTAAAATTTTTAAAACCAATAAATGTGATTAATAAAGTGAAATGAAACCCGATTATTTATTCATTTTCTTTTTTGATGTTAAACATGCGCATGCCTGCATTTTATATGTTTTAAATGAGTTATCTTGTTTATTTTTTTTTCATTTTAAGAAAAACGTAGAGGTTAACATACATGTGCAAGACACAAGGTCGTATATGTGTTACAGTGTTTTATTTTATTTCTATTTTTTTCATTTATATACAAATTTTTAGACATGGGATATGCAAAAAATTCTTAACAAAGAAAGGAAAATTTAAGAAAATTTCCGAATGACATGCGCATTTTTGATTTTCTTATACATGTCGCAGTATGTGGGCGCATTGTGTAAATCTAATTTTTATTTGTTTTGAGAATAAGGGTTGGGAAAGAACACTCATTACAAAAATATATTTGTATTTACTAGGTTTTATTACTTAAGAAAAAGGATATGGAAATTTTCAAAACAAAGTAAAACATCTGTTTGTATGGAAAAAGTTTTAAGACATGCGCATGCTTGATTTTCTTATGCATCTCGCAGTATGTGGGTGCATTGGTGAAATCTACTTTTATTTGTTTTAAGAAAAAGGGTTGGGAAAGACTAATCATAAAAAATATATATATATTTGTATGAAGGAAAAAGTAACCTTTCTGCTTAATTGTTTAAAATCACTAATTTTCAAGGTCGTAAATGTGTTACTATCTTTTATTACTTTTTTTCCATTTATATGGAAATTTTAAAAATTCCTAACAAAAAAGGACATTAAAGAAAAAGGATATGGTAATTTCCAAAACAAAGTAAAACATCTGTTTATGTGAAAAAACTCTTAAGAACGAAAAACAAGCGTACGCTCGCTATTATGTGTGTCGTAGTGTGTGGGCGCGTTGGTTAAATCTACTTTTAATCTGTTTGGAGAATAAGGGTTGACAAAGAAAACATTAAAAAATATATTTGTCTGAAGGACAAACAAATCTTTCTGCTTAATTGTTTAAACTCACTAATTTTCGATGTTGTAAATGTGTTGCTATGTTCTATTACTTAAGAAAAAGGATATGAGGAATTCTATCAAAGATAATTATCTGTATATGTATGTATAGTAGTGTGTGTTCAAAAAAGGTATATAATGGGGTATTTTTTCGAACAAAATTCTAGTCTGATTATATCACTCAAAAAGCGATTCTTAAAAATTTGTTTTCTCTGTTCAGTATATAAAATTTGCAATTTTTATGTGATAATTGATAAGTGTCGTTTCAAGAAAAAAATAAATTAAAATTTTTGTGTTTTAATTGTTTTATCAAAAAAAAATAAATAATAATAATAATAATAAGTAAACCTTAAATATTCTATAGTGTTGTGTAAATTGATATATTTTGAATTCATACAGGTTAGTAAAATAATTTTAAAAATAGTAAATTTGCTATATAATTAAAAAAAATTACTTGATCTAAAATCTTCTAACCTATGTTTGAAGGAAATCGATCGAAGGAATTTTGAAGATATCATCAATTTTCTTCGGACGTTTTTTTAAGGGTGTGAAGATAAATTCGTCAAAATAAATACGTCCCACTCTCATGTTAAATACGTTCCACATACTGTAAAGTAAACATATTTCATTGTTTTGATGTACAAATTTTTGTTTTTATCATTTCAATAATAAAATAAACAAATTCATGTTAAAAAAAGATATATATGAAAATAAATTAAATAAATTATAACATTTAATTTAATTCAAATATAACACACGCTGTCAAAAGTAAAGTTTTTACTAGCAAATATATGCCATTTTCATGTGAATTTTTTGGAAATTTCTAGAAAAGATGAATCAGGTCACCAAAAGAGTACAAGTAGCCTAAGATTAGTAGTTTGCAGAAATGTAACACATATGTCCAGATTCAGCCTTGAATCGGAGATATAGCCTTTGGAAAATTTGGTTGTTGGCCATTTTTACTAGTAAATATATGAAATTTTCATGTGAATTTTTCGGAAATTTCTAGAAAAGATGAATCAGGTCACCGAAAGAGTGGAAGTAGCCTAGGATTAGTAGTTTCCAGAAATGTAACATCTATGTACAGATTCAGCCCTGAATCGGAGATATAGCCTTTGGAAAATTTGGTTTTTGGCCATTTTTACTAGTAAATATATGAAATTTTCATGTGAATTTTTTGGAAATTACTAGAAAAGATGAATCAGGTCACCGTAAGAGTGGAAGTAGCCTAGGATTAGTAGTTTCCAGAAATGTAACATCTATGTCCAGATTCAGCCCTGAATCGGAGATATAGCCTTTGGAAAATTTGGTTTTTGTCCATTTTTACTAGTAAATATATGAAATTTTCATGTGAATTTTTTGGAAATTTCTAGAAAAGATGAATCAGGTCACCGAAAGAGTGGAAGTACCCTAGGACTAGTAGTTTCCAGAAATATAATATTTATGTCCAGATTCAGCCCTGAATCGGATATATAACCTTTGGAAAATTTGGTTTTTGGCCATTTTTACTAGTAAATATATGAAATTTTCATGTGAATTTTTTGGAAATTTCTAGAAAAGATGAATCAGGTCACCGAAAGAGGGCAATTAGCCTAGGACTATTAGTTTCCAGAAATGTAATATCTATGTCCAGCTTCAGCCCTTAATCGGAGATATAGCCTTTGGAAAATTTGGTTTTTGGCCATTTTTACTAGTAAATATATGAAATTTGCATGTGAATTTTTTGGAAATTTCTAGAAAAGATGAATCAGATCACCGAAAGAGTCTAGTAGCCTAAGATTAGTAGTTTCCAGAAATGTAACACATATGTCCAGATTCAAACTTGAATCGGAAATATAGCCTTATCTAAGGGTAGTCCATGCAACAAGACTATTTGGGTATAGTTATATGTATATATACACCTAGCGCTTCTCTTTTGGTTTGATTTTTTTAGTTTAAATTTAAAAAGTAATCGTTATTTTCTATCTCTGATTTCTTCAATTTAAAAGTCATACAAAGAAATTAGTAGATTTAAATCCAGAAATTTTTAATAATTTGTTTGAAAAAAAACTTAATAAACTTTTTCAATCAAAACAATGTTTTATGGAATGAGAAAAAATTTTAACAATTTCATATTTTTTATCATGTTGCCTACATTGACGATAGCAAAAATGAAATGAAATAATAAGTAAAAAAAAAAATATTTATGAAACCAAATAAAGACAACAGTACAAATTTAAAGTCCGTTTCAAAAAAAATTTTTTTAAATCTATCATAATTTTTCTGTATACACATGATATGTTTTTAAATCTCAAAAAAAAAATAGACACTACTATGGGCGGAACAGAAAATGCGGATCCAACCAACTACATACAAACTAACTTAAGTTTATGACAATATTTAAATAAAAAGATTTTGGTTCTTGAAGGTTGGAAATAACGAATTTGAAGCTAACTAACTATTGAAAATATTTATAAATAAGTAATGTTTAATTACTATACTTTTGACCGTTTGGCATATTATTTTCTTATTTCTTGTTAAAACATCCAATATTTTTGCAAAGTTTTTCCATCGTGTATTTTTTAGTAGCTCAACAAAATAGAAAAAAATTTCAAAATATCCATTTTCCTGGTTGAAAACTTTAAACAGATTTATTTTTTTGCATGTTTTACGTTTTTCGAGTAAAAAATAAATTTTTACCAAAAATATAAATATTTGCTTACATTTTTTTATTATTTTGCGATCTTTTTTGAGAAAAGTCAATTAAATTATTAAACTATCCTTGCGATATTACATCTTTCAATATTGACCGCAAGAGCTCAGAAATATTCTTTCTTTTTTTTTAAATTGTAATTTCTTATTATTACTTTCTTCTATTGAAATTAAAAGCGTGTTGGTTTTTCTGTTATGTTGTTATAAATTGATGTAGTGAAAAAGTCGCAATTGAATGTTTTGAAATTTTTTAAAACCACGATTTTAGGTGAAAATCGTAAAGTTTAAGACAACATGTGTTTCCATTTTGCCTATAATCATAAATCAGAGCACTTGCGTAAGTCATAAACAGTTTTTAAGAAATTTCTTATGTTATAATAACGCACTTTACTTTCAGCTTTCAATTTTTTCCAATGTTTTGAAATTTTTTAAAGCCACCATTTCTACTTACCTGAAAACATAACAGGGGTTATGCAATGAAAGAAAAAACGAGCATTGAAAGGGTTAAAAATATTGCACATTTTGTAATTTTTTCTACTAATTTTGCCTGTAATCATAAATCGGAGCACTTGCGTAAGTCATCATCAGTTTTTAAACAAAATGCTTACCTCATTATAAAAATGCACTTTATTTACAGATTTCTATTTTTATGACTACCAAGTGATCCTTCTATAAATTTATAAAGAATTTCTTTAATTTTATTATCCAGAATGGCAAAACACATTTTTCAAAACCGCCATTTCTACCTGAAATAATAAGATGAACGAACGAAAAAAAGGACGGTTGAACGTTTTTTTTTTTGGCAATGTTTTAAAACTACCCATTGGCGTAGCTAGACATTTTTTCAAGTAGAGAACTGCATAATTGAAAGTGATAACACTCGTCGCGAAAATTTTGACTTGTCGCGAAATTAACCTTGACTAACTTCATTCTGAAAAATATGTGTAATGAAGCAAAAAGTCGTATCCAAACAAGCATACGTTATCTTAAAAGTAATTCAATAAAACCTAAAGCATTTCATATACATACATCAAAGCAAATAGTATTGTTTTCTCAATATTATGAAATATTACGTTTTAAAATAAAAGAAATATGCATTTAGTATAAAATTTAGAAATTCTGGATTCCGATTTTCTTGCAGAAAACGTTCCCATTCTCAAAATAAAATAACAGAAATTACATAGTTGAGAGTATCTACTAAAGAATTTTCAGCTATTTTATTTCTATGCTAGTAACGCTTTCAGCATATTTATAACGTAATTTCTTCTACTGAAAAGTTGTAAAAACCAGTTACGTGTTGTCAACTTATGACCATCGATATGAAAGTTTATTGAAGCTCTAAAACTTTTAAAAATCATGTTGCTGGTGGGCTATTGGTCTAATTTTATACACAACTGGGCCCAGTATCGAACGGTTTTTAAAATGTTGTATGTACTACTTTTTATATATTTTGTTTAGAGAAAATACAAAAATATATCATCAGAATAAAATAAACACACTTGTACGTTTTTGTTTAGGGATTTTCGTAACAAACACAAATTTGGCAATTATTGGAAACTAAACTTTTATAAAAATTGTAATGATATCTATGAGTAAACGGGATACATTTACGATTTCAATACTAATATGTATGTCTTTCCAAACATAGAGAAGTTTTTAATAATTTTATTAAATATTTCAGTAATTCTGCGGGGAGCAAAATCAATTATGGGGGGGGACATTGCCCTCCCCCCCAGAAAGGCCTATCTACGCCAATGAAACTACCATTTCTACCAAAAATTCGTGAAAGTGTCTGTATGACAATCAAGTGTTTTGCAATATAAGAAAAAAAGTTCGTTGAAAGGGTGCACTTTTATGCTGGATTTTTTGCACATTTGCATAAATTGTGAGATTTACTTTTCTAATATTTTGTCTAGAGTCGGTCTTAAAAAGAAATCTGTAAATTCAAACATATACAGGGTGTCCCATTAATCAACGTCAAGCCGAAAGCGGATGATAGGGCAACTAGTGACTGCTCCAAAAAAAGTTAGGAAAAGAATCTATGTCACTTAATTTAAAAAGTGTTGCCAGTTTAAAAAAATCACCCTGTAATGATCTTTCTATTGCTGTGACTACAAATCTCCACTTTTCTTATTTTTTTTTCTCCTATATCATTGTCAGATGTCCTTCTGTAAATGGCAGTTAAAAATTCATACTGCCGTGGCCTGATTTTCAAAGAAAATGTTACATTTTGCCAAACGACGTAACTTTAACTTCCGGCCGTGTTGAAAAAAATGTACTAGGTACTTTTGGCAAGTGACATCAAAAGTTGGCGAAAAAAATTGTTTTCCAACAAAAATACCTATTTTTGTAAGTAAAAAATTTTTTTTTAGCCGTTGTTCGAACGGGGTTTCAATATAAATAAGAAAACGTTCGAATAACGATTAAAAAATAGATATTTTTGTTTGAAAAAAATTTTTTTTGCAGCTTGAAAAACAAGTCGACAAAGTATTATACCATTTTGGAATTCAAGCTAAACGCGCCAACTTTTGATGTCACTTGCCAAAAGTACCTAGTACATTTTTTTCAACACGGCCGGTTAAAGTTGGGAGTAGTAATAAATTTAAGTACGTCGTTTGGCAAAATGTAACATTTTCTTTGAAAATCAGGCCACTGCAGTATGAATTTTTAACTGCCATTTACAGAAGGACATCTGACAATGATATAGGAGAAAAAAAATAAGAAAAGTGGAGATTTGTTGTCACAGCAATAGAAAGATCATTACAGGGTGATTTTTTTAAACTGGCAACACCTTTTAAATTAAGTGACATAGATTTTTTTCTAACTTTTTTTGGAGCAGTCACTACTTGCCCTATCATCCGCTTTCGGCTTGACGTTGATTAATGGGACACCCTGTATATGTTTGAATTTACAGATTTCTTTTTAAGACCGACTCTAGACAAAATATTAGAAAAGTAAATCTGACAATTTATGCAAATGTGCAAAAAATCCAGCATAAAAGTGCACCCTTTCAACGAACTTTTTTTCTTATATTGCAAAACACTTGATTGTCATACAGACACTTTCACGAATTTTTGGTAGAAATGGTAGTTTCATTGGCGTAGATAGGCCTTTCTGGGGGAAGGCAATGTCCCCCCCATAATTGATTTTGCTCCCCGCAGAATTACTGAAATATTTAATAAAATTATTAAAAACTTCTCTATGTTTGGAAAGACATACATATTGGGTGTTTTTTATTGAGGTATAGAACTTTAAGTTGGCATCACTTTTTTAACTGGCGGCCATTTTGTCAGCTGTCAAGTGATTAATATTTAGTTTGGTTTGCCATTTCATCATGAACAGGTTGACAAAAGAACAACGCTTGCAAATCGTGCAAATTTATTTCGAAAATAATGGTTCAGTTCGCGAAGTTTACCGCAAGCTCCATCCATTTTATGGTCGACATAATCGTCCATCAGAGCAATTAATTCGGTTAACCATGGATCGTTTTCGCACTACGTTTACTCTATGTGATAATACGCATCCGCAGAGACGTCGAACAGTGCGCACCGAAGAAACAATTGCCGCTGTAGAGCAAAGTGTTGAAGAGGACCCGAATGAATCGATTCGCCACCGTGCACAGCAATTGGAGCTTTGTCCATCAACTTTATGGAAGATTTTGCGCAAAGATCTTGGCTTGCGACCTTACAAGATCCAGCTTGTGCAAGAATTAAAGCCGCGAGACCATGCAATGCGTCGTGATTTTGGTGTATGGGCCGAAAATGAGATTGATCTCGATGCTGATTTTCATCGCAAAATTTTGTTCAGTGATGAGGCTCATTTTTGGTTGAATGGCTACGTCAACAAGCAAAATTGCCGCATTTGGAGTGAAGAGAATCCACATGAGACCCTTGAGACGCCATTACATCCACAAAAACTGAGTGTTTGGTGTGCTCTATGGGCTGGTGGAGTCATTGGGCCATACTTCTTCCGAAATAATGCTGGAGAGTCAGTTACCGTTAATGGAGACCGGTATAGATCCATGATAACCGACTATTTTGTTCCCGAATTGGATGGCATGAATGTGGATGAGTTGTGGTTCCAACAAGACGGCGCAACATGCCACACAGCGCACGTCACAATCGATTTATTGAAGGAAACATTCGATGAGCGCATAATTTCGCGGAATGGACCTGTCAATTGGCCACCAAGATCGTGTGATTTCACACCATTGGATTATTTTCTTTGGGAATATGTGAAGTCGCTCGTCTACGCCAACAAACCAGAAACGTTAGGGGACTTGGAAGCCAAAATTCGTGGCGTTATTGCCAACATACGGCCCCATATGCTCGAAAAAGTGGTTGAAAATTGGACCTGTAGAATTGGCTTTATTCGAGCCAGCCGCGGCGGCCACATGCCCGAAATCATATTTAAACATTAATGGCATAAAATTATCCTTCCAATAAAGCCAAATTGATGGACATTAAAACGATTTTCTTGTGTTTTATTTCAATTCGAAGTTCTATACCTCTAAAAACACCCTGTATTAGTATTCAAATCGTAAATGTATCCCGTTTACTCACAGATATCATTACAATTTTTATAAAAGTTTAGTTTCCAATAATTGCCAAATTTGTGTTTGTTACGAAAATCCCTAAACAAAAACGTACGAGTGTGTTTATTTTATTCTGATGATATATTTTTGTATTTTCTCTAAACAAAATATATAAAAAGTAGTACATACAACATTTTAAAAACCGTTCGATACTGGGCCCAGTTGTGTATAAAATTAGACCAATAGCCCACCAGCAACATGATTTTTAAAAGTTTTAGACCTTCAATAAACTTTCATATCGATGGTCATAAGTTGACAACACGTAACTGGTTTTTACAACTTTTCAGTAGAAGAAATTACGTTATAAATATGCTGAAAGCGTTACTAGCATAGAAATAAAATAGCTGAAAATTCTTTAGTAGATACTCTCAACTATGTAATTTCTGTTATTTTATTTTAAGAATGGGAACGTTTTCTGCAAGAAAATCGGAATCCAGAATTTCTAAATTTTATACTAAATGCATATTTCTTTTATTTTAAAACGTAATATTTCATAATATTGAGAAAACAATACTATTTGCTTTGATGTATGTATATGAAATGCTTTAGGTTTTATTGAATTACTTTTAAGATAACGTATGCTTGTTTAGATACGACTTTTTGCTTCAATAAACATATTTTTCATAATTAAGTTAGTCAAGGTTAATTTCGCGACAAGTCAAAATTTTCGCGACGAGTGTTATCACTTTCAATTATGCAGTTCTCTACTTGAAAAAATGTCTAGCTACGCCAATGGGTAGTTTTAAAACATTGCCAAAGAAAAAAAAATATGTTCAAACGTCCTTTTTTCGTTCTTTCATCTTATTATTTCAGGTAGAAATTGCGGTTTTGAAAAATGTGTTTTGCCATTCTGCCTGATTTTCAAAGAAAATGTTACATTTTGCCAAACGACGTAACTTTAACTTCCGGCCGTGTTGAAAAAAATGTACTAGGTACTTTTGGCAAGTGACATCAAAAGTTGGCGAAAAAAATTGTTTTCCAACAAAAATACCTATTTTTGTAAGTAAAAAATTTTTTTTTAGCCGTTGTTCGAACGGGGTTTCAATATAAATAAGAAAACGTTCGAATAACGATTAAAAAATAGATATTTTTGTTTGAAAAAAATTTTTTTTGCAGCTTGAAAAACAAGTCGACAAAGTATTATACCATTTTGGAATTCAAGCTAAACGCGCCAACTTTTGATGTCACTTGCCAAAAGTACCTAGTACATTTTTTTCAACACGGCCGGTTAAAGTTGGGAGTAGTAATAAATTTAAGTACGTCGTTTGGCAAAATGTAACATTTTCTTTGAAAATCAGGCCACTGCAGTATGAATTTTTAACTGCCATTTACAGAAGGACATCTGACAATGATATAGGAGAAAAAAAAATAAGAAAAGTGGAGATTTGTTGTCACAGCAATAGAAAGATCATTACAGGGTGATTTTTTTAAACTGGCAACACCTTTTAAATTAAGTGACATAGATTTTTTTCTAACTTTTTTTGGAGCAGTCACTACTTGCCCTATCATCCGCTTTCGGCTTGACGTTGATTAATGGGACACCCTGTATATGTTTGAATTTACAGATTTCTTTTTAAGACCGACTCTAGACAAAATATTAGAAAAGTAAATCTGACAATTTATGCAAATGTGCAAAAAATCCAGCATAAAAGTGCACCCTTTCAACGAACTTTTTTTCTTATATTGCAAAACACTTGATTGTCATACAGACACTTTCACGAATTTTTGGTAGAAATGGTAGTTTCATTGGCGTAGATAGGCCTTTCTGGGGGAAGGCAATGTCCCCCCCATAATTGATTTTGCTCCCCGCAGAATTACTGAAATATTTAATAAAATTATTAAAAACTTCTCTATGTTTGGAAAGACATACATATTGGGTGTTTTTTATTGAGGTATAGAACTTTAAGTTGGCATCACTTTTTTAACTGGCGGCCATTTTGTCAGCTGTCAAGTGATTAATATTTAGTTTGGTTTGCCATTTCATCATGAACAGGTTGACAAAAGAACAACGCTTGCAAATCGTGCAAATTTATTTCGAAAATAATGGTTCAGTTCGCGAAGTTTACCGCAAGCTCCATCCATTTTATGGTCGACATAATCGTCCATCAGAGCAATTAATTCGGTTAACCATGGATCGTTTTCGCACTACGTTTACTCTATGTGATAATACGCATCCGCAGAGACGTCGAACAGTGCGCACCGAAGAAACAATTGCCGCTGTAGAGCAAAGTGTTGAAGAGGACCCGAATGAATCGATTCGCCACCGTGCACAGCAATTGGAGCTTTGTCCATCAACTTTATGGAAGATTTTGCGCAAAGATCTTGGCTTGCGACCTTACAAGATCCAGCTTGTGCAAGAATTAAAGCCGCGAGACCATGCAATGCGTCGTGATTTTGGTGTATGGGCCGAAAATGAGATTGATCTCGATGCTGATTTTCATCGCAAAATTTTGTTCAGTGATGAGGCTCATTTTTGGTTGAATGGCTACGTCAACAAGCAAAATTGCCGCATTTGGAGTGAAGAGAATCCACATGAGACCCTTGAGACGCCATTACATCCACAAAAACTGAGTGTTTGGTGTGCTCTATGGGCTGGTGGAGTCATTGGGCCATACTTCTTCCGAAATAATGCTGGAGAGTCAGTTACCGTTAATGGAGACCGGTATAGATCCATGATAACCGACTATTTTGTTCCCGAATTGGATGGCATGAATGTGGATGAGTTGTGGTTCCAACAAGACGGCGCAACATGCCACACAGCGCACGTCACAATCGATTTATTGAAGGAAACATTCGATGAGCGCATAATTTTCGCGGAATGGACCTGTCAATTGGCCACCAAGATCGTGTGATTTCACACCATTGGATTATTTTCTTTGGGAATATGTGAAGTCGCTCGTCTACGCCAACAAACCAGAAACGTTAGGGGACTTGGAAGCCAAAATTCGTGGCGTTATTGCCAACATACGGCCCCATATGCTCGAAAAAGTGGTTGAAAATTGGACCTGTAGAATTGGCTTTATTCGAGCCAGCCGCGGCGGCCACATGCCCGAAATCATATTTAAACATTAATGGCATAAAATTATCCTTCCAATAAAGCCAAATTGATGGACATTAAAACGATTTTCTTGTGTTTTATTTCAATTCGAAGTTCTATACCTCTAAAAACACCCTGTATTAGTATTCAAATCGTAAATGTATCCCGTTTACTCACAGATATCATTACAATTTTTATAAAAGTTTAGTTTCCAATAATTGCCAAATTTGTGTTTGTTACGAAAATCCCTAAACAAAAACGTACGAGTGTGTTTATTTTATTCTGATGATATATTTTTGTATTTTCTCTAAACAAAATATATAAAAAGTAGTACATACAACATTTTAAAAACCGTTCGATACTGGGCCCAGTTGTGTATAAAATTAGACCAATAGCCCACCAGCAACATGATTTTTAAAAGTTTTAGACCTTCAATAAACTTTCATATCGATGGTCATAAGTTGACAACACGTAACTGGTTTTTACAACTTTTCAGTAGAAGAAATTACGTTATAAATATGCTGAAAGCGTTACTAGCATAGAAATAAAATAGCTGAAAATTCTTTAGTAGATACTCTCAACTATGTAATTTCTGTTATTTTATTTTAAGAATGGGAACGTTTTCTGCAAGAAAATCGGAATCCAGAATTTCTAAATTTTATACTAAATGCATATTTCTTTTATTTTAAAACGTAATATTTCATAATATTGAGAAAACAATACTATTTGCTTTGATGTATGTATATGAAATGCTTTAGGTTTTATTGAATTACTTTTAAGATAACGTATGCTTGTTTAGATACGACTTTTTGCTTCAATAAACATATTTTTCATAATTAAGTTAGTCAAGGTTAATTTCGCGACAAGTCAAAATTTTCGCGACGAGTGTTATCACTTTCAATTATGCAGTTCTCTACTTGAAAAAATGTCTAGCTACGCCAATGGGTAGTTTTAAAACATTGCCAAAGAAAAAAAAATATGTTCAAACGTCCTTTTTTCGTTCTTTCATCTTATTATTTCAGGTAGAAATTGCGGTTTTGAAAATGTGTTTTGCCATTCTGGATAATAAAATTAAAGAAATTCTTTATAAATTTATAGAAGGATCACTTGGTAGTCATAAAAATAGAAATCTGTAAATAAAGTGCATTTTTTTAATGAGGTAAGCATTTTCTTTAAAAACTGATGATGACTTACGCAAGTGCTCCGATTTATGATTACAGGCAAAATTAGTAGAAACAATTACAAAATGTGCAATATTTGTAACCCTTTCAATGCTCGTTTTTTCTTTCATTGCATAACCCCTGTTATGTTTTCAGGTTAGTAGAAATGGTGGCTTTAAAAAATTTCAAAACATTGGAAACAAAAACTAAAGAAATTCCTTAAACAATATACAGAAATGTCATTTGGTAGTCATAAAAAAATGTAAAGCTGAAAGTAAAGTTCGTTATTATAACGTAAGAAATTTCTTAAAAACTGTTTATGACTTACGCAAGTACTCTGATTTATGATTATAGGCAAAATGAAAACACATGTTGTCTTAAACTTTACGATTTTCACCTAAAATCGTGGTTTTAAAAAATTTCAAAACATTCAATTGCGACTTTTTCACTACATCAATTTATAACAACATAACAGAAAAACCAACACGCTTTTAATTTCAATAGAAGAAAGTAATAATAAGAAATTACAATTTAAAAAAAAAGAAAGAATATTTCTGAGCTCTTGCGGTCAATATTGAAAGATGTAATATCGCAAGGATAGTTTAATAATTTAATTGACTTTTCTCAAAAAAGATCGCAAAATAATAAAAAAATGTAAGCAAATATTTATATTTTTGGTAAAAATTTATTTTTTACTCGAAAAACGTAAAACATGCAAAAAAAATAAATCTGTTTAAAGTTTTCAACCAGGAAAATGGATATTTTGAAATTTTTTTCTATTTTGTTGAGCTACTAAAAAATACACGATGGAAAAACTTTGCAAAAATATTGGATGTTTTAACAAGAAATAAGAAAATAATATGCCAAACGGTCAAAAGTATAGTAATTAAACATTACTTATTTATAAATATTTTCAATAGTTAGTTAGCTTCAAATTCGTTATTTCCAACCTTCAAGAACCAAAATCTTTTTATTTAAATATTGTCATAAACTTAAGTTAGTTGTATGTAGTTGGTTGGATCCGCATTTTCTGTTCCGCCCATAGTAGTGTCTATTTTTTTTTTTAGATTTAAAAACATATCATATGTATACAGAAAAATTATGATAGATTTAAAAAAAAATATTTTTGAAACGGACTTTAAATTTGTACTGTTGTCTTTATTTGGTTTCATAAATGATTTGTTTTTACTTATTATTTCCATTTTTGCTATCGTCAATGTAGGCAACATGATAAAAAATATGAAATTGTTAAAAGTTTTTCTCATTCCATAAAACATTGTTTTGATTGAAAAAGTTTATTAAGTTTTTTTTCAAACAAATTATTAAAAATTTCTGGATTTAAATCTACTAATTTCTTTGTATGACTTTTAAATTGAAGAAACCAGAGATAGAAAATAACGATTACTTTTTAAATTTAAACTAAAAAAATCAAACTAAAAGAGAAGCGCTAGGTGTATATATATAACTATATCCAAATAGTCTTGTTGCATGGACTACCCTTAGATAAATTTTTTTATTTGTTTGTTTTCCAAAGGCTATATCTCCGATTCAAGTTTGAATCTGGACATATGTGTTACATTTCTGGAAACTACTAATCTTAGGCTACTAGCCCTCTTTCGGTGATCTGATTCATCTTTTCTAGAAATTTTAAAAAAATTTACATCAAAATTGCATATATTTACTAGTAAAAATGGCCAAAAACGAAATTTTCCAAAGGCTATGTCTCCGATTCCGGGCTTAGTCTGGACATGTGTTACATTTCTGGAAACTACTAATCTTAGGCTACTTGCCCTCTTTCGGTGACCTGATTCATCTTTTCTAGAAATTTCCAAAAAATTCACATGAAATTTTAATATATTTACTAGTAAAAATGGCCAAAAACCAAATTTTCCAAAGGCTATATCTCCGATTCAGGGCAGAACCTGGACATATGTGTTACATTTCTGGAAACTACTAATCTTAGGCTACTTGCCCTCTTTCGGTGACCTGATTCATCTTTTCTAGAAATTACCAAAAAATTCACATGAAAATTTCATATATTTACTAGTAAAAATGGCCAAAAACCAAATTTTCCAAAGGCTATATCTCCGATTCAGGGCTGAATCTGGACATAGATATTATATTTCTGGAAACTACTAGTCGTAGGCTACTTCCACACTTTCGGTGACCTGATTCATCTTTTCTAGAAATTTCCAAAAAATTCACATGAAAATTTCATATATTTACTAGTAAAAATGGCCAAAAACCAAATTTTCCAAAGGCTATATCTCCGATCCAGGGCTGAATCTGGACATATGTGTTACATTTCTGGAAACTACTAATCTTAGGCTACTTGCCCTCTTTCGGTGACCTGATTCATCTTTTCTAGAAATTTCTAAAAAATTCACATGAATATTTCATATATTTACTAGTAAAAATTGCCAGAAACCAAATTTTCCAAAGGCTATATCTCCGATTCAGGGGTGAATCTGGACATATGTGTTACATTTCTGGAAACTACTAATCTTAGGCCACTTGCCCTCTTTCGGTGACCTGATTCATCTTTTCTAAAAATTTCCAAAAAATTCACATGAAAATTTCATATATTTACTAGTAAAAATGGCCAAAAACCAAATTTTCCAAAGGCTATAT
>CATQFL010000202.1:0-60089 GCA_956483635.1 Panzeria rudis
TATATATATATATATATATATATATATATATATATATATATATATATATATATATATATATATATATATATATATATATATATATATATATATATATATATAATATATATTATATATATATATATATATTATATATATATATATAATATATATATATATATATATATATATATATATATATATATATATATATTATATATATATATATATATATATATATATATATATATATATATATATATATATATATATATATATATATATATATATATATATATATATATATATATATATATATATATATATATATATATATATATATATATATATATATATATATATATATATATATATATATATATATATATATATATATATATATATATATATATATATATATATATATATATATATATATATATATATATATTATATATATATATATATATATATATATATATATATATATATATATATATATATATATATATATATATATGTATATATATATATATATATATATATATATATATATATATATATATATATATATATATATATATATATATATATATATATATATATATATATATATATAAATATATATATATGTATATATATATATATATATATATATATATATATATATATGTATATAGATATATATATATATATATATATATATATATATGTATATATATATATATATATATATATATATATATATATATATATATATATATATATATATATATATATATATATATATATATATATATATATATATTTATATATATTTAATGTGATAATCAAGTATCTTTTCATTTGATACCCAACACAACATTATTCAAATATTTTTTTTTCGTCATGACTTAATGTCGTATAAGGGGCGCCAAACTCAATTTAATGTAACATTACATAGCCTATAACCAGCGGACGATCAATACTGTTCCAACGATACCATATATCTCAAATTATGATAAGTAGTTGAGAAGTTATGAGGGAACAGATGAACATCCATACATACAAACACGTCAAACACTACCCTCCTTTTGCCGTAGTCGGGTAAAAATATATAAATTTGTGTGTATGCAATAGTGATGTTACGAATATTCGTATTCGAATCGCCCAATATTCGCCTCTTTGATGATATTCGTATTCGCCAAATTCAAGCGAATATTTCACGAATATTTTGTGAATACGTCTAAAAAAATTATACATAAAAAATACTTAAAATTAAACACAACATATTAATTTTTACTCAAAAAAATTTGTCTATAACGCAAAACAATAATTTTATTTTAGTAAAGAAAAAAAAAGAAACAAAATATATTTCACATCGACATGGTATTTAAAAAGTAAAGTCCTGTTAAATTAATTTATTAAACATGTTAAAGTAATTCTCAAAGCTCAGTAGAGGAGTGTTGAACTTCAAAAATAAAAGTTTTGAAGTCTTTTCTCCATCAAGCCTATTTCGCGATGTGTAAATAAGCTCCACACTAAACATTCGCTCGCTCGGAACACTCGCCTCTGATGTCACTAAATATGGCATGGATATACGTAAAAGAAGCTCGTATTTTCCCTTAATTACTTTCCACCAAAAATTTAAAAAAGTGGCATTCAGGTGCTAAGTTAATAATTTCAAATTCCGTCATCGGAATATCATAATAATGTTAAATACCTATAGTATTGTGCAAATTTTTCTCAATTTATTGTTATTGACGCAAAGGGTAGATTTTTTCAATTAAATTTGAAATATTAAGTGGTACTAACTATTTAGATTGTATATTCGTATTCGAATTCGGCGAATACTGTTTCAGATATTCGTATTCGCGAATATTAAAAATTGATATTCGTAACATCACTAGCATGCAAACAAAATTCTGTATAATAGCCCTTGAAAGTATGCTGCAATTGTGTACGTTTAAAAAAACCCAATGTGTTCGTTGTAAATTCCACACGAAAAAAGTGGTGCTTATATTATTTCGCATGAAGACTCAAAATGTTGTAGATACATTTCATATGTTTTCACAAAATAAACAGAGTACTACTTCTGCAACAATTTTTCATGAGAAATTCGTGACAATTTTTTTATATGAACTTTTGCAGTTCGCACGAAATGATGAACACAGTACCATGCTATATGGATGATCTTTCAGCAGAAAAGATAGAAAGTGTAATGCAAAATATTTTCATATAGAGTTGGGGATAATCGTGGTGTAATAAATATACAGGTGACCCAAGGTAGATTTATTTAACAGGTACTCTTATTTCCACAGCTGATTGCTCTATTTTTTCATTTGTTTTTATTTGTAGCTGTCAACTTTGTTTACATTTATTTTAAATTAAATTTTTTTTTTAAATTAGGTTAAAATAAATTTTATTAATACATAAAAAATGTTATCAAATGTTCAGGAAGAATTTAATATCAGCAACCAGTTGCCAAGCCAAAAGCAGAATGTTTGGAATGCCAGACAAAAATATTTGTTTCAGCGGTTGGTGGTCTCTTAAGTTAATGATGTTTCGGGCTAGGGGATTTGGATGCAACTCAAGTTTTTTGATGTTTCTTGTCACGTGTTTAGAAAACACTGTCTTAACCAGTGGCACATCTAAGTCTTTATGAATTCGCTTGTTTCTGACATACCACGGGGCTGCTGTAATCGTACGGTGTATTTTATTATTTATAGTATTGTCGCCTTAAATTTCAAATATATCGTTGATACATGTATCAAAATAAAAATTTGTTGGGGTTTAAATGATTAGTTCATGGAATATATCTGTGGTCACAACCCTTAACCGTTTAAGTCGAGTTAGGACAAAATTAAATTTTTGGTGTGATCGAGTACATTCGTGTCTAAATCAACTCACTGCCAATTTTTTAAGTTGTAATAATTGTTTTAAGACGAAAATTATCTATAAATAAGTTAAGGAAAAACAAACTGACTAGTTGGATGCGAGTTTTTGACAATTTAAACAGCTCTCCCGAAAAAATTTGAAATCGACTTAAGCGGTTAAGGCTTGTGACCACATATAAAACGTTTTGTTGTACGTTTGTTTGTGATATGTATTGTAAATGTCCTGCTCGGCGGGTTTAGACTTCTGTCAGCCCTAGTATAGCCGTTTGGGAGCTACGGTGTCACAAACAAAGAGATTCAAGAAGATACAGCCAGAAAAGTGGAGATAACTTCTAAACGCTGGACCAATTTTCTTTAAAAATAGCTAAGATCAGTCTCGATTAAGTTGCGTATCAAAGAAAATAAACTAAATCAAAATCGGTCCAGCCATTTGGGCTGCGTGATGACACTACAACCTTATGACACCCCTCATTTTTGTCCGGGGCTTAAAAAGGCTAAGCAAAATATTGTTTCACTTAGCCGATTTATACAATATTTTCGGCATTCAAGGCAGTTTCTTTAAGTCCAAAAAAGGAGCCGAATCCTGAAAATCAATTTAAAATGTACAAACATAATGTACATATACATATTTATTTAACACTTTGACAGCCACAAGGAAAGCTTCTAGCAGCAAACTACATGTTGTTTTTGGATTGTTGTATTTGTTTTAGAACTACGATTACCTGTTAAAACAAAAATATGTCTTGCAGGTGACCGCATAAAGATTGTTTTAGACTATCTGTGTTTTACATCTGACTTTTTAGTTTGGCCACCACAAGCAACCTTGCGTGTCTGTCAAAATGATCCATTTACTAACGATTTTTAGTTTTTGCTTTCACACTTACATGTATAATCACATCTGACATAACCTCTAAGTGACGCCAACACATTCTTGTTAATTCAAAACAGCTGATGTCAGATGAAAATCGAACACGCTCTAATAGAAAATTATGTCACCTAACTTTGGTTCTGTAAATTTTAGATGGCAATGTTTCAAAAGGTTCACACGGCATGTATTGCCTTTGCAGCGGGAAATTTGACAAGTCAGATGTAGAGGACTGATAGTATAAAACCACCTTAAGGGAAACAATACAACAAAAAACTAGATGATGCTTGTCAAAAAAATATACGTGCTGTAGTGAGATTCTGTAACTTTAAACAATAACAAAAAAAGCCAGTAGCTAATTGTTTATTAATATGATTATTTCGAACGTATTTGCTTTCTGAATCCAAAATGATTATTATTATTCGTAACGTTATATTCAGAAAGAATTGGGCATGATTAATATTCCAAGGAACAAGAGAAAAATTAACATCAACTTAATTTTTCAACGTACACGGCAGAACAGAGTAGCACCATTTTCGGAAGCCGCTACACTTCCATCGTCAGTGCTCATGTATATTTGCTTATCACCACTTGTCAGGTGGCTCTGTTGAATGTGATTTTAATTCTTATATATACAACTTTTTCGTGATAATTGAATATGAGAATTAAATTACTCTCAAGCTGATATTAGGGCCAGGCTACACGGACGTTTTTAAAACGAGCGTTTCTGTTTTTTTATATTAAATTTGAAAGTTTTCAATTTTTAAACTTTCAAATTTAATACACAAAAACAGAAACGCTCGTTTTAAAAACGCCCGTGTGGCCTGGCCCTAATATCTTAAAGTGCACTTTCCCAGCGTTGCCATTGGTTTATTTTTCTTTATTCCAATTTTTCTGATTTTTTTTCTACTCAAGACAAACTTTTTTGGTTTGATTTTATACTTAAGTATATATGAACATGTAAACAGGTGAAAAGCTCAAGCCAATAGCTAATTGTTTATTAATATGATTATTTCGAACGTATTTGCTTTGTGAATCCAAATTGATTTTTAGGATAAGGTTCGTAACGTTATATTCTGAAAGAATTGGGCATGATTAATATTCCAAGGAACAAGGGAAAAATTAACATCAACTTAATTTTTCAACGTACACAGCAGAACAGAGTAGCGCCACTTCTTTCTGAATATTTCTGAATATAACGTTACGAACCTTAGCCTAATAATCAATTTGGATTCACAAAAGTTGGTATATTTAGGGTTGCCATCCGTCCTCTTTCCCCGGTCACTGTCCTCTTTTTTAGGGCGTCCGGTGTAGTCCTACTTCTTTTTTATCAAGTTGGTTGGGTTGTCCCACTTTTTACAACTTTCTCTAGCTATTTTTTTATTATACTAAATTTATGCGATGATTTTTTTTTTTCGTGGAAATTTTTTCCTTTATCTTGTAAAGTTGCTTCGCATTTTATCGTGTTTTTATGCATTGAAATTTACATGCAATTTTTTGACAATTATTCAACACGAAATTGCCAACGATTGATATTGAGCCGTAACGGCCAAAACTTTATAGCCGAAAAAACTAAATTTTACAGGGAAACATTTTTATTAAACAAATATATTAAAAAATATTACTTACGTCTTAATTGTTTTTGCTATAAATTTTCAACGCCACCTCACCACCAGGGTGACCGTTGAAAATTATTAAAAAGTGGCACAAAAAGGGGATTTTGAGGAAAAAAGTGGCACCAAAAAAGGGATTCTTCCAAAAAAAGGGGCAACTTTTTTGAAAAGGGCATAATTGAACCAAATTCTAATATTTAATGAATTTGTAGGGCGTATATGTAATGCTTTTGAAATAAAATGAATAAATTTAGATGTTTTTTCGTTCAAAAAACTGACTGCTTTTTATATAAATTTTAGACAAACAATGCAAGCAAGCCTTGTTTGTATAAAATTTATGTGAAAGGCACTCATATTTTTTAAAACAATTTCCATAAAATTTTTTTTACTCAAGTTGCTTGTTTGCATATGGAAACAGCACATTAGTAAAGTATATCGAAAAGCAGTTTCGCTTAGTAAAGATTTTTGCATAGCCGGCATTTGGTCGGCGAAGCCGCTGAGTATACTGCGAGGAGAAAATCGTTAAGACCGGCCGAAGCCCACTTTTCAATATACCAAGAAGAAAAAATACTTAAGCCCGGTCGAAGGCCAGCTACGCAAAGAATATTTTGTAGTAAAATAAATTTTCGTAACAATTTTAATTAATTTCCAAATATTTGTTTGAATCGACGATGTCGATTGGACATATTTTCAGCATTGTTGACGCTATTTGCAAATTTTTCTCGATTTTATTTCACTTTTTAAAATGCAATAACGTCAATTGATCTTTTATTACTTGTCACCGATTGCAGAAGTAAAAAGTGAATAGTCAACAACATGTATATTTGAATTTGTTTTCATTTTTAAAAGTGTGGACATTATGACATATTTCAAAGACCATTATGATCATAATAATAATGTCATAAAGTCCATGGCACTATTAAGTGTCACAATGTCCATGGATGTTATGCCATTTTTTGCAGTGACATAATGTCTTTGGACATTATGTCACTGGATATTGTGACATGGCACCAAAATTTGCATGAAATTAATTTTAAAAATATTTAAAGCTGCGTGATTTGCATAAACATTTTTAACAAGACGTTCTTGTTCGTGTTAGTGAATCAGAGTGTTAGTTTTTAATAATTTTAATACAATAATGAATATCTATAGATCTAAACTCTTAAACTATTTCAAAATAGGTTTTGTCATAAGACTTTACATGATAAACTCGAAAACAAATTTTTGTCTTGAGATTTTTTTTTTTAATAAAAACAGTTTCGTGCCGTAAAAAGCTTGTATTAAAACAAGAACCATCATTTCATAAAAAGGGGCAAAAATGGGCATAATATTACAAAAGGTGGCAGATTTAGGTCATTTTAAAAAAGGGGCACTAAAAGTGGCAAAGCAGTTGAAAAAGTGGCAAATTGCCACTTTAGTCGCAAAACGGTCACGCTGCTCACCACTATAAAATTTTCAGATATGATGTAAATGATCGGAAATTGTCGATTGGCATTAAAAACGAAAATACCACAATAGCCCGATCTAACCAGCCCACAGCTCAAAAACCGCCTCTTGCCAACGAAAGCACTGGTTTAAATTTTGATCGAATTGAGGCTTCAATAGAAAATTTAATACAAACAGTAAATTTTTTTACAACCAACATGACCTGCATGATGCAGGAAGTGTTGAAAATGCAGTCTACATTATTGCAGGCTGCATTAAACAAACCATGAACTTAAAAATCTTTTTCTGGAATGCAAACGGCATCCGCCAGCATAAAAACGAACTAGAATACTTCATGATGGATAAACAAATTGATGTTATGCTTATCTCTGAGACACATTTGACGGATAGAAGCTTTGTTAAAATCAACGGATATACTCTACGACACAAAGGACCCCCAAGGTAGAGCTTGTGGTGGCTCGGGTATACTAATAAAATCGCGATTAAAACACAACTTAATGGGTGATCATTGTGAAGACTATCTTCAAGCAACTAACATCTGCATTGAAGCTTTTCATCAAAACCTGGTGATTTCATCAATTTACTCTCCTCCCAGGTATCTATTACAGAAAATCAATAGTCGATTTTTTAATTCACTAGGCCCACGCTTTTTGGCCGCCGGTGATTACAACGCTAAGCACACGTTTGACCACCAATGTTCTAAATGCTACGACTACAAATCTTCAGGTTATTCAGCAGATGTAGAACGGCTTTTATCTAAAAAAGGAAGAGTTCGCAGAGAATGGCAATGGTACAGATCCCCTCAGCTAAAATCTAAGGAATGTTGAACATGCTAAGAGAAGACAGTTAGTGAAGTTCCGAACATTTAGAAAAAAGTTCAATAAAGTGCTACTCACCATAAGATGGCGACAGTCTGCTAATTGAGCTTACTAATATTAGTACGATTTTCGCTACAGTGTTGTTGCCACTGTCAGTGGTAGTGTGGGTAAAGGACTCTGATGAGTAGACTTGGTGGTCACGAAACAGCTGTCAGTTCAACCTTCCGTACAGCCAAATTTTTCTTTGAATGTTAAATTTTTCAGAATTTATTTCTTAAATAAAAATAATTTGATCGAAAGATTAAATTAAAAATGAACTTAAGCCAAACTAATTAAATAACTTTGGATAAAAACTATACAGTTCGACTAAAAATTCATAACTCAATTCTTTAAATATATATTTGTTAAAAGTGTTTAAGTCTGATATATTACACGGAGTTTTTGTTGTTTAAATAAAAATAGCTGATCCTTAAGTATTTGTATCTCCTATTACGATGGCGTCATAAGTTTTTCCTTAGCATCTATAGTTTTAAAGATATTGTGACAGTTAGCATTTTCATAATCTACACTACTTTTTGTATTATGCGCTTAATATTTCACGAATGGGCCTCTAAACTTTAAAATACTTTCGGATTATTAATCTAAATCAAAAATGTCAAGAAATTAAAGTGATCCCATTTTTCCTACCTCGTTTTTCTCTACACCTCTTGACAATAAAATAAAATTTCATGCTACTAATTTCATTAAATATTGCATCGTATTAATTCAGCCGTACATCGAAAATATTTAATTGTTAGCAGCACTGTAATGTCATTGTTATTTCAAATGATACGACATCACTTATTTTGATTGCAAAATGCGCTTCCTTTAAATTTTTTTATTTATATAAATATTGTCCTCTTTATTGGGCCAAATGTCCTGTTTTTTTTGGGTTGGCGTCATTTTTTTCTCAAAATGGAAATGGCAACCCTAGGTATATTGTCAACTTCTTGAGTTGTTTGCGCTAACAATTTTACGATTCTGTAACTTCTTGTTAACAATTACTACATTTATACGCACGTGTTATTTGCAAATAAAAACGTAGTGCTAGCAAGTTTTGTTTTTTATTGTAACTTACTAACTCACGAAAACAATTACTGATTAAATGATGAAACAGAACAAGTCTGCAACTTCAGGCTAGACGAGTTTTTCCATACAAATTGACAGTAATCATACGCCGTAAAAAGCAGTCATGAGATAGAATCTATTTTATTTTGAGAACGTTTTTTCTCATGCTCTCAGTTTTAGCTACTGATTCTTTCAACAATGTTCCCGGTTTTAATATAATTTCATACATATTTCGTACGAAATATAAGAACAAAACAAAATAAACAATAATATGATAGAATTTTAAAGCTACTGTCGTCGATTTAGTTTTGGGCCTGTATATTTTTGCGGCGTTTTTGCCTGAAGTTGCAGACTTGTTCTGTTTCATCCTTAACGCGCTATTTGCCACCTTTACATATCTTTGTTAATAAAAATTAATAAATAGATAAATATATTCACAAATAGATGAATAATCAATGATTTAAAAAGTTAAAATCAAAAACAATACTTGATATCACAACGTTTCTATTAGCAAATAACACGTGCGTATAAATGTAGGAAATATTGTTTAAATCTAACATCATGTGGCATCTCTGTTAAAATAAACGAAAAGCACATAGAGGAATATAGCAAAAACAAATGAATTTGTAATTTGCCAAACAGTGTACAGAAAATTTTTTCATTAATTTCGTTATTTGTGTGAAATAATTCTTAAATTAAATGTTTAAGTAATACATATATTGTTATTTAAACGTAAATGTTTTATACTGCACAGAAAAAAAATTTGTAAATACAATTAATTTTTTTGTTATATCAATTAAATAATTAATTGATTTTGAACCTACAACGATTTTTGTAAATACAATTACGAAATTGTAAGTTAAAGGAAACTCAGAAAAAATTAAAAAAATTTTTTTTTTGTTGATTTCAAATTTATTTCAATTAAGATTATTGTTATATCAACAATGTGAATAGTTGATTTTCCGAACAAATTTTAACTATCATAGTTGTTGTATTAACAATATTTTTATACACAATCCTCGAAGCGACTTTTTGCTTGTCTGCGAAAAACACTAAATGTCTTTGGGCGGAATCGAACCGGCGACCTCTGGACTAATAGACTTACATTCTTACCTCTCAGCTACAGAGCAATTCGTTATTAAATATGAAAATAATGAATACACACAAAACGTGATTTGCATTGTTTTATCTACGTGTGTGCGTTCATTTGTTATATCAACAATGGCGATTGTTAATTTTTTTCACAATACATAACAAAAAATTTGTTGAAAAAAATTTCTTGATTTGCTTTGTTTCATTTATATGTGTGCATTCATTTGTTATATCAACAATGATGATTGTTAATTTTTTTTCACAATACATAACAAAAAATGTGGTTAGTTCAGTTTGTTAAACAAAATTTCTGTGTTTGTCGTATCAACAACTGAATTTGTTGTATTAACAAAATATATGTTTGAATTTAAATTACATATTCACAATTGAAATTGTTAGTTGCAGTTTAATGATATTTTTTTCTGTGTATGTAGATTTGTATATTTTTGTGGAAAATTTGCTTTAATTGTTAGCATAAAGTACGTGCTACGGCTGAACAGCTGACTCGTTGTCTATTCGTTAACAACAGAAAAATTACTATCGTTAGTTAAACAACAGCGAATATTGTTAAAAATATTACAGAGTAGCAAAATTGATAATTTGCTTGTAAAATTTTTTAACAATGACAACTATTGTTAATGCTGACTTTAGACGACATGTATTTTACATCTGACTTGTCAAATTTCCCACTGCAAAAGTGATACATGCCGTGTGAAACATATGAAACATTGTCAGATGACATTTACAGAAGCAAAGTCAGATGAAAAATTTTCAATTAGAGCGTGTTCTATTTTCATCTGACAAGGCATCTGACATCAGCTGTATTAAATTATCAAAAACTCAGCTGTTGTGAACACTCAGAGGTTATGTCAGATGTAATTGCACATGTACGTGTGAAAGCAAATATTATAAACCGTCTGTAAATTGACAAATTTGACAAACAAGCGAAGTTACATATGTCTCACACACCTAACAAGCCATATGTAACAAACATGTCGTCTAAAGTCAGCATAAGATTGAATAGAGAATTGCACTACTGGAACTGCAAAACTAGCAGAGCAAAAAGTAATCAGCTGACGTTATGCTTCCACCTGTACACTTATTTCACCATGGTTTATACCATGGTAGAATAATATACAAGGTAGCCCTGGAACGTCAGCTGATTATTTTTTTTATTTGCTTTTGACATGATACGAACTGTCAAATGTTGTGTTTTGTGAAATAACTACGTTGCATACACAATTCCACACGTATGCTTGATGCTTCAGTTATACAAACACACACATACTCTCTCTATCAATGTTTGACATTTTCTATCCCAAAATGTACATTTGTATTAGTTATGCGGCTGCCTGTCATATTATTCTACCATGGTTTTTACATAATGTCTTAAAACTTTCTGATTAATGAAACGTAAGTATCAAATACATATGCATATGAAAGCTAATTACTTTATCTAGCAGATATTGATATAGTTAGTGAAATATTTAGTGGAGTTAGGAATAAATTTACTGTTTGTCTAATCAAATAGAAAGAATAAAATGAACAGAAAAGAACAAAAAGGCTGAACAAGGTCACCTCGTTCATACCGCTGAATTATTCAATTGAACAAGTTCGTTCATGAACAGCACAACTCTATTTCCATATATAGCCAAGTACTCTGTTCAAATTTGCGAAAAATGTTGATCAACATTAGTTTTTTCATACGAAAAATATGACAAGTAACCAATTATAGTAGCAATTGTGTACGTTTTTAAAAAACCACAATGTGTTTGTTGTAAATTCCACACGAAAAAAGTGGCGCTTAATTATTTCGCATGAAGACTCAAAATGTTGTAGATATATTTCATATGTTTTTACAAAATAAACAAAGTACTACTTCTGCAACAATTTTTCATGAGAAATTCGTGACAATTTTTTTATATGAACTTTTGACAGCAGTTCGCACGAATTGATGAACACAGTACCATGCTTATCGCAAGAAAACGTACATCTAATAAGCAGTTGAAATATTACTTTGCCTGTAAAATTATTATAATCGTCTTCATACCAGGTGTTTACTAATAGTATTTAAATTAATACAATTTTATTTTGTGAATGGGATATTTTAGTCTTTAGAATTATGACAATTTCTCAGTCACAATACTTTCTGTGAATAGGCATGTTAATTTCTTTAAAATTGTAGTTTATTTGAGTGCTATTTAAAACCACAAATTTTATGATAACTGGGGCCGAATTACTGCATACGTGATCGAGTAAAACTTTTCGAAAATTTGATTTTTGGGACTACGGCGTACGACAGTCGAGTACATGCTGCTTAAATTCCACTCGTTAGCACTAGAGCGATCGAAAACAATCCCCCTAATTCCGTAACAATTTGTCGACATCACGTCAAGACAATACCAAAAAATTGGCACTTGTCTACTCGCTGTCGACAAAAATTTACTACTATAAACAGCCTCTTTCAATTTGCTATGACTTAGAGAATAGTAAGTGGCTGTCAGTAATAGTAAATTGTTGTCGATGACGAGTAGAAATGTGCCAATTTTTTGGTATTATCTTGAGGTGACGTCGAGAAATAGTTACGGAATAAGGGGGATTATTTTCTTTTATTATGTTTGTTTTGTTAAAAAGTATGGACCACTGCCAATAAACCTTATTACAGTTGTCAAATCGACTTGGTTGTTGTACTAGCTTAAAGAAACACACAATTTTTCTTTAATGTATTACAAATTCTTAGTCGATTCCATTACCGATGAAAAATAAACTGGATTCACTCTTTAAAAATTTCGATACGTTAGCAATCGAATGCGGTAATCCATCCATTCGATACGTGACGAAATTTTATTCGATATGAAAGCATACTCGATAACGAATGCGTTAATTCGGCCCTTGAACTTCCATTAACTCACTTTCCACTCGTGTCATATTTTGGAACAGCACACACACAGTCGTATATAAAATTCGATACACAGACAAACAAACATAACGATATAAAATTAATGCGAAACATTTTGTTTTGTACTTTTATAGTATACTATTTTTTTTAATGTATTATTAATTATTTTCTTTTAACACCTGTTGTAACTATTGTTAACTGACACAAATGCGACATTTGACAAACCTTTTTATACAATTTGGAGACATTTCCATTAAACAAAATTGTAGGCTTTTTACACAATTTTAAATCAAAACAATAAACGCTTCCAACAAACAATTTGAAGAAACTCTGAACCAAGAAGTACAAATTTAATTGGTTGTCTGACTAAATTTGAGTTTTTTGCTTTGTGTTATTACATCAACTTTAACAATAAATGCAGACTAATGTTTATATTTTTACATACTTACTTACATACTTAAGTATGTACGTATGTCTGTACGTAAGTTTACTAAATAAAACTAAATAAAATTGTAACTGTTGAGTTTCCTATTAATATGCAGTCATTTTTATATGTACATTATACCGACTCACAGATATTTTTTATTTTTGAGGAACAAACAAAACTCGCGTAGCGATGTTCTTGCCTGTGGAAAACTCCCATGGTTTGGGTCAATTGATTAAAATGAAATATTTTTGTTACACATCTAAAGTTATACGAGTATGTTCTGTATTTCATGTGGAATTAAAATGTGCGGAATTATCAAAGCGTTGTTGTTGGAAATAAATATTTATAACAACAATGCTTTGACAATTCCGCACATTTTCATTCCACATGAAATACAGAACATACTCGCTATTTATTATTATTTTGGACCAATGTTGGCAGTAAACGATTGATTTTTTAAACGATTAGTTAACCGTATTAAATTAATCGTGATTAAATTAATCAAGATTTATATGTTAATGGTAATCATGAACAAGTAAGCAAAGAAAACAGTAATAACTCAGATTAGTTTTCAATTATCTCTCATAAAACAAAGTTTCTAAAATCTCAAACTAATTCTTAAATTAATTATGCACGCAAGTATGCACGCGCAATCAAGTGTTGCGCCAGTGGTTTGGTCGTGTATGGGCATTTGGTGCGATTGTACGCTGTAGCGATGTCAAACAGATTTTGATATTTTGTTTATGGTACCAGTTTGTGGTATTGTGTATGGTGAAATTAGCTCAGTTGAGAAAAGTTGTCAAAGGGTAAACATCGGTATTACATTTACTTGAATAAATTACTCATAAATTAAGAAAAAAGAAACAAAATATTTATTATAAAGTGTTTCTGAAATAAAACAAATCATTCCTAATAATTTTTAATAGAAAAATACGCGTTTTTCTTAATTTCCATTTTCAAAATAATATCGAATTAAATCAGGTGCGCACTAGGTACAACAGCTCATCCGTACAGAATTTTTAAAGAAATAAATATTTAAGAAATTTATTAATTGACATATTGTTATAATTTTATTTTAAATGAAATTTATTTGCTGGAGTTAAGCATTGTCTATATGCAGCATATCATTGGTGATTTACCAAATCGTCAGTAGACTTCAAACACAATTTTGAACAGCTACAAACCTTTTATCTTATGTACATACTTTCAAAAACCATCTGAGAATTTACAAATATATAAATGATTTCCAAAAATAAGCATAGCAGGCGTTGAAACTTATACAAAACCCAGCATATAATGTTTTATTCGATATGAATCTATTTTATTTTTCTACACCTTTACACAATTAGAAATCCATTGGATATCAATAAAAGTATATTATAAGGCAAAATGAAAAATAAAATCCAAATTAAACCTTTAAGAAATTTATTTATTGACATATTGTCATAATTTTATTTTAAATGAAATTTATTTGCTGGAGTTTATGCATTGTCTATATGCAGCATTTCATTAGTGCTTTACCAAATCGACAGTAGACTTCAAACACATTTTGAACAGTTACAAACCTTTTATCTTATGTACATACTTTAAAAAGCCATCTGAGAATTTACAAATATATAAATGATTTCGTAAAGCAGCAATGAAATGCTGCATATAAACAATGCTTAAGTTTTTTTTTTCAAGAGAAGTAACACAATCAGGCAATTAATGCCTACCAGTTAATTAATTAATGTGTTACCTTCTTTGGGAAAGGGATACTGTAGAGAGAACAGGTGGTGAAGTGAAAGAGAGATAGAACGCTTAATTCACTTACAACCGTGCTATTACGCGTTTTGTTTGTAGAGCAGTGTTGCAAGCCCCTCTGGTGTCAAGTAGGGGCATTGAGTTGTTTAAGCTGCGTAGTCATTTTATTAGTTCTTTTAGTTCGCCGGCGGTTTTGCTACAATACCGACGAAGGAGGGTGCTGTTAAGTGTATTAGGATATGTTAGTATTACTCGCTGCCGGTTCTGCCAAATTGATCAGTGCTATGCCTTCATCACTTTAACAGTCCAACAACAACCAACACAATAACACACCAATGCACATGAGAAAAATGCACGATGTTGTTGGCTTGTCTGAAACTAGTCTCGAACTCAAGACCTCAGGGTTTGTAGTCAAACGCGCTAACTACTCAGCCAACAGCACCCTCAAAGGTTTAATTTGGATTTTATTTTTCATTTTGCCTTATAATATAATTTTATTGTTATCCAATGGATTTTTAATTGTATAAAGGTATAGAAAAATAAAATAGATTCATATCGAATAAAAAATTATTTGCTGGGTTTTGTATAAGTTTCAAAGCCTGCTATGCTTATTTTTGGAAATCGTTTATATATTTGTAAATTCTCAGATGGTTTTTGAAAGTATTTACATACGATAAAAGATTTGTAACTGTTCAAAATTGTGTTTGAAGCCTACTGACGATTTGGTAAGGCACCAATGAAATGCTGCATATAGACAATGCTTAAATTCCAGCATATAACTTTCAAGAAATGCATATTACACCAGTATGCTTATGTGGTATGTGCTTCGAGCACGATTCAACATTTATTTATGCATAGCAATTCAATTTCATGGGGTATGTTATTTTAAAACGCTGTTTTACATTCGTAAAAGTAAAATAGTTTTTTAAAAAAGTAGTTTAAAAATTTTTTCGAATATTCGTGAAAAACTCTTCGAATAATTTTTTATTCTAAATTGAAACATTTTGTTCGTTCGAAAAAAAAAATAAAAAAAAGTTGGTCGAATATTCGAATAATTCTTATTCGAATGACAACAATAGTGTCTACGCACATTGCAATAAAAGGGAACATTTCCCATTGTTTTACGCCAAAAGGGCACATTTCCAAATGTGTTTTACTTTTTGCAATAAACACAAATATGTAAGTTAGAATAAAAACTTTAAGCGGGTAAGAATATTAGATCAAGACTGGAGATTTTAAATAAAAAACGTTATTGTATACAGCTCTTAAACGTTTTTCTCATTACTGATATTGTACTTAATATGGAAATAAATCCTTTTGAAAATTTACTCCTCATAAACAAATTAAAATCTTTTTCCAAATTTCAGCAAAAATAAAACAAGTTTCATCAAAAGGCTATTACATACTGACTTCTGCTTGAAATCTATAATTTGAAGTTAAACGGATTTATCGACACTATGTAATCTGAATTATTTATATGTTATTGTTTTGGTGCATAAAAAATATTGAACTATGGTTTCTGACTTTGTATCAATTACACAAAGCAACAAAATTAAGGTGCTAGAGTTGGTTCAATAAATATAGCAAGTCCTTATGTATTTTAATCTGTTGATTACGATGGCATTACATATTAGTTTTTCCCTAGCAGCTCTAGCTTTAAAGATATAATGATATTTTTATTTGCAATATTTTCGAAATTTTTTGTATTATTCCCTTAATATTTCACAAACGGTTCTCAAAACACAAAAATCTCTTTCATTTGAGTGGAGTCATATTGGTGAGTATATCACGATATTTTAATGTTATTCCAAGAATGTTAAAAATCGTGCGATATTGCTTTTGTCCTTAAAGCTTTTTTTAATTTTCTAAGATGAAAATAAGTGCTCCTTATGTATTTTTGTCCGCGGATTACGACAAAAATATTAGTTTTTTCTAGCACCTCTGTGCATTATATAAAAAAATACTCTAAATTTTGTTATGTAATTATTAATTTTTTAATTATTGTTAGCTCAGAGTAATTCTTTAAATTTTAATTAAAAAAAATTGAGGATAATCTTGTGAGGTACTAGAAACAAATAACCGCCATCTTTTTTATTTAATATTTTATATCTACTGACTAGTGGCCACCAGAAGTAAAAAATTTGATTTTTTTGCAGAAGATATTATTTTAGCACAATGAAACTTATGTCATGGTATCAACAATAAAACAATAAAATGAGAAAAAACTTAGTATTTTCAAGTGAACACTTTTTGGCCATTTAATTATTCCAGTTCAGTTTTGCATAGAAATATTAAATGATCATTACTGCCCTATAAAACAAAGCATGAATCGTTTCCATATCTTTTCTACTTAGGGCCATTATTACAACTTTCAGTTAAAATGTATAATAGTAAAAGACAACTTTAGCTGAAGTGAGGGATAAAGCTACTTTTAACAATTTTAGTTATCACAAGCTCCCTGTAAAATAAAACTTGTATTTTTGAAAATATGGTATTACCAGAGAAAAAACTAATTACTTTTCACAAAGTAATTTGCATAGTGGCAACGATGTGCTTTTATTTGCCATTTGTTTACTTACAGCAACAAACATGAAGCCAATTGTTTTTAATTTTGCATTTATTTTACTTTTTATTTGCCTTAAAAAACATTTAAATAGACAAATCATAAATAAATTATATTTATAATATAAAATAGAAAATATGGCAGCTTCAAGTTCATAAACCATACGTTAAAAGTTAAAGGTAAGATGGAGTTTCCTTTAGCTTATCGGTAACGTAGCTTAAAGTATACTTATAATAATGAAAAACTACTTATATGTCCGATAACATCTTAACTTTAGCTATTGGCAAGTTGTAATAATGGTCCTTAAAAAGCTAGAGCAATTATAAAAATGTATGAAATTGATAAAAAATTTTACTTCGGGTGGCCACTAATCAGAAGCTAGAAAATAATAAATAAAAAAGATTACGGTTTCTAGTACCTGCAAGATTGTCCTAAATTTTTTTAAATTAAAATTAAAAGCCACCTATTTGTTGAATTCACTCATAATTACTCTTCAATTTTAATGGAGATACAATAAATTTGTATTTATAAACGCAAACAAATGCAAAGTAACTATACCGGCTAAGTTAACAGTACCTCTTATATTTTTTTGTGTGTAAGGAAGCTGAAAACTTGTAAAAAGTCGCTTCTATAGCCAACTTTGCGGAAGTTCGCGAGAAGTTGCAAAATCGGAAACAAACCCTAAAATTGATTAGAAATCGCCAACACCGTTAAAAACAAAAAAAAAATCGGAAAAATTGCAAGTTAGCGAAAAGTTGCTAAATAAAGAAATCACTAATAGTGCATTTACAGCAGAGCGAAATCTAGTACTTACGAGATTTTGAGTTAAATCTAGTTGCTTTTTACTAGATTTCCCATACAAAACGAAATCTACTACGCCACTAGATTTCGACAAAATCTGCTAAAATCTAGTAGCACTTAATTAAAGCTATTTAGATTAATTAAAGGTTTTTAAACAATTAAATAGATTTCCCAACCCTTGATAAAGTCAACAAATAATTGGCGAAACGTCGGGAAAAAAGAAATAAAAGATATTTTGTTTTATTTACATGAAGAGTTTTAGGCCTTATTAGCTCATTTTCAATATTCAAAATAAGAAAATTTACATTGGCCATACAACAAAAATAATTAAGTAGCACTTAGTTATACAACCGTGGTTTTCTCATATAGTACTAAAAAATACTACGCTGTCCCAGAATATATACTTTATAAGGTGTGCGCAGTAGTTGTTTTGCATTTGACGGATCTTTTTTTCTATGCAGTTTGACATTTCAAAATAAAAAGGTCAATAACCTATCTCTGTTATGGAAACGAAATCTTGATAAAATACAAAAAAGCCTTGCGTAAATGGTATAGATTTCGACATAGATTTCAATTGAAATCTACCAGATTTCGTTCTGGTGTAAATGTATATAATCCTGTAAATAGTAACAAAATTCGTTTTTCGACATGAATTATTTACTCAAAATGAATTGACTACATTGAATTGACATTTAAAATACAACAAAATAACGATACAACAAATTTGTCTGTTCACAATAAGGTTGCCAGATTCAAATAATACATTAGCTTGACATTTTATTAAAATCAGCTTGATTTTCAAAAGAGATCTTCACGCACTAAAATGTGTAAATCAAACCAAAGAGGGCCTACAACAAAATATTTTTGTGTCAGAAGAAAGTTTTCTTGTAAGAAAACTAAAAGCTGAGTCCTTCTTAAATGCTTGAAAACTTGACTCTATGGGTGAAAGTGGTTTTATTAAGAAAGCAAGCTCATTAACAATAATAAACTTAATTCCCACAGTTGGTTTAAACGGTAGATGAGCTGGACAAATCCTGATTTATAGTGCGTTTCCATATACGTAATTTCAGCCAAAATACTACATTTGCCCAAAAGAGATAATTTGCGACATGATTTCCCATATATTTTTCATATTGGCAAATTATCCCAAATAACTTAATGTGCTCCAAATTATGTCGAAAGTACTCTACAAACTCCATTATGACATTAAAGAATATTTCATTAATTTTAAATGTCAAACGATATATATGGAAAAAATTCAGCTACAGCTGCTGCGTACACTTTATAAAGTAAGTGCATCATTTGACTACGAAAATTCGAACACCAAATCACGCACAAGCTAAGTGGAAACGCTTCGAAGTAATTTCCGAAATCTACGTAATTTCATCATACTAAGCGTAATCAAAATTAAAAAACAAGTAAAAATTGCAGTAATTTAATTTTTATATTGAAAAAAAGAAAAGCATAAATAGTCTTCGTTTCTTACTGAATTGCAATAATAGTAGGAATAAAAGGCAATATTTTCCATCGGCCAAAAATTATAGTATGGCTCTCCAAGGGTAATTTACATAATTATCATAGATATAACAAAAATTTATAAACATATAATACAGTAATGATCATTTATCGAAGGCCGGAAATTTAAGACGTCAAACCGCAGCTCAAAATTTTACATATTCCGTCCGCCAAAAGCGCGTTTCAAATTAAATATTCCAAAGGCAAGTAATCTAAAAAATTGTCGTAAGCGAAGCCGAGGTTTGATATACTATGTATTTTAAAAATCTTCCGCCCGGCCGAAGGCCGGCTACACGAAAAGTCGTCGAAAGCACGTACCAAATTAAGCATTCCGAAGGCAACTTATATTGAAAATTGTCGTAAGCGAAGCAAAGACTTGATTGCACCTGCACGAAGGATTTTAAACTATATGGTATGTCAAATATCCACTTCGTTTTTGACAAATTTTTATATTAGTGAACCTTGGAATGTTAAACTTGATAAACGTTTTCGACGATTTTCCGTATAGCTGGCCATCGGCCGAGAGGAAGGACTTTAAACTCTATGATATGTTAAATCTTCGCTTCGCTTCGCTTACGACAATTTACAATATTAGTAGCCTTCGGAATGCTTAATTTGGTACGTGTTTTCGACGACTTTCCGTGGTATGTCAAATATCGGCTTCTCTTACGACAATTTTTTTAACCACTTTTACTGTTATAGAATCCAAATAATGCTTATTTTATACAATATATATTTTAAATTCTATATTCGATTTTGATGATTGCCAGAACTTTTGGGTGTAAAATTCTGGCCGATTTTTCATATGAAAAATAGCTTAAAATTTCTATGAAAAAATTTTTGGGCGATTTTTCATGGAAACATTTTTCATATGAAAAATTCCCCAAAATTTCATAATGAAAAATCACCCAAAAAAAAAATTAAAAACCGCCCAAAATTTTGGGCGATTTTTAATTTTTCTCAAATAGTTTTTGAAAGTCTATACATAAGATTTGTAACTAGTACTTTTTGAGAAACGTGGCCCAGTGTCCATTTCTCAAAACTACAAGTTACAAATCTACAAAAAGTAGTTCTTATCACATTGCTGATTGAACAAATTTTATGCAGTATTGTACGCGGCTTATAAAAGAACTTTGAAATTACTACCATTTTTTATATATTTTCTTGAGAGAAAAAATGTAATAAAGTACAAGTCCAGTTCACACAGGGGGCATTATAATATGACATGGCTAACAAAAACACATTTTTCATCTTCATTCAAAGTGAGTCGGTCTAATGTACACATTAACAAAAATCATTCTACCAAAACAATACATTTTAGGTACGCGTTGAAGACATTTTAAAGTATGAATGCGTTACCTCCAAGAGACGTGTTATAATCAGGGTTGTCAGATATGGCGATTTCTTGCCTAACGTGCTAATTTTCAAACAGTGGCGTAAAATAAGAGAAGTGGTAATAAATCTGTACCTTCTAAGCTGCATACAACTTAACGTTTGCATGAACTAAACTACTATCTATGCATAGAAGTCGTAATAAGAAAGTCAAATTAATTAAAAACTGTGAAACTTTACGTATGTTTTATAATTGCCTTTCATCGTAGGTTACCCTATACAAAAAAAACATTGAAATCGGTTGCCTTTTATAAAAGTATAATTCTCGAAAGAATTTTCAGACATGGGGCTATCAACTATGCAAATTAACTAAATATGTTAGAAGATACAGATATATTAAAAAAAATTATTGCACGTCACTCTAATATATTGCACTCTAACAATATTCGCTATAAAAAAATAAAATTAAAGATATATTATTCATTTTGTAAGGGAGGGGAACTTATTGTTACAGAATCACAGTGTTGTTACCATGATCCAATACTTAGGTCAATGCAACTCGACAGCTTTTTATTGTTTACCATCGTAAAGATGTCAAACTTCATATAAAAAACCGAAACAAATTTTTTTATGTATGGAGTTGGTTTGACATCTTCATGATTATGGCATTTTTGTTGTAGAGATGCATAGACCAAATTATTGGATCATGGTTGCTACATAAAATTAAACTTTACTTGAAGTCAAACTTTTTTTGTTAAAGGCAACCATGTTAAAATATTTATGAATGGTATTAATGAGCCTTCACATACGAGAAGAATTGTGCTCTCATAAAATTATAGCGTATAGGGAAGAAAGGCGAAGAGAGTCTACAACCCCGCATTAGTAGCATATTTTCAAAAAACAAATGAATGCAAAAAGCATTATTGCACACATTTCATTTCAGATGAATATCATCCCGTTGTTTCGAAGAGAACAAAAATTTTGCGTTTCAAAATTGTTCTCGTGTGTGAAGGCTCAATGTGATGACTAAATGTAAACATGAGGTTGTTTATTAATATGATTATTTCGAACGTATTTGCTTTGTTAATCCATATTTATTATTAGGCTAAGGTTCCTAACGCTATATTCAGAAACAATTGGGCATGATTAATATTCCAAGGAACAAGGGAAATATTAACTTCAACTTAATTTTTCAACGTACACAGCAGAACAGAGTAGCGCCACTTTCGGAAGCCGCTACACTTCCATCGTCAGTGCTCACGTGTATTTGCTTATCACCACTTGTCAGGTGGCTCTGTTGAATGTGATTTTAATTCTTATATATACAACTTTTTCGTGAAATTTGACTACGAGAATTAAATCACTCTCAAGCTGATATTAAAGTGCACTCTCTACCGCATCATATTAACCCGTGCTTCGCCGGGTCCCAAAAAGCTAGTTTTATAATAAAATAAAAGATCATTACAATGTTAGGTTAACATCAGTTTTGTGTCATTTCATGTGAGTATCTGATGTACCTAAGTGCGAAATTATGAGTCAATAATGAGTCATTTCTTATGTAAGGTATGACATTTCATGATATCATGCTGACGTCAGAATGATATCAATGTGTTTACTGGGTGATGATTAGTGTATGGTAAAATTGAACGAAATTTACTTAGCCTTTACACATGCAAGTGCAAGTTCGAAAAACTCAATACACTCAAACTTTTCTACTAAAACACTTACCTGGCCTTTACACATGCAAGTGCAAGTTCGAAAAACTCAATACACTAAACTTTTCTACTAACACACTTTTGGTTCAGCTATGAGAAAGACAGAGAAACGAATACAAATTGCTTTTTCGTTGATATACGTACACAGAACTTGCATGCAAGTACTTACATGTCTAAACGCAGGGTTATGATTCAGCTGTGAAAAAGACAGAGAAATGAATACAAATTTTTCTTTCGTTGATAATACGCATGGTGAAATAAGTATACAGGTGGCAGCATAACGTCAGCTGTTTATTTTTTGCTCTGCTAGTTTTGTGCATAATCCACGTCCAGCACGTATATATTTTTGACAAGCATCATCTATTTTTTTTTGTTGTATTGTTGTATTTGTTTCCCTTATGCGGTCACCTGTATACTTATTTCACCATGTAATACGTACACAGAACTCGCATGCAAGTACTTGCATGTCTAAACGCAGGGTTAGCTGATGAAAAGTTCTGTTACAATCAGTGTACCCAGATATGTAATAAATAGTAGTGTGAACACTATTAGGACATATTAGCGATGTAAGCCTTAGAATGTAAGTTAGCAGCATTGTTTTATTACTATGGTGATGGCAACCCTAGGCACAAGCAAGGTATATAGAACATTTCATTCGTTCGTGAGATCTTGCTCGTGCATAGAGGCCATTTTGGATAAGATTAAATTAATTAAATATAATCGTTAAATAAATAATTGAAAAGGAACTAAAACATTGTTTTATTGGAAGCCTGTTAAATTATTATATGGTGTCAGAAGTGAAACATTCTCACAAAAGTGTAGCGGGTGGTTAACTTCATAATCATTACAGCGGTGATATAGAGAAATTCACATGTTACACCAAATACACGTGTAAAGCAAAGTGAATACTTTGTTTCCGAATGATGGAACCGAAAAGTCGTTACTGGGCACTGAGGGTACAGGAGAGGCAGCTACACAACGCACATTGGACAACGTTCTAAACAAATTTGATGAACACTGCCTGCCGCAACGGAATGGGGCCATGGAATCCTACAAGTTCAACATGATTTCACAAAAAGAGCAGCAAACTTTTGCAGAATTCGAAACCGAGCTACGCACACAAATGCGGCATTGCGAGTTCAAGTGTAGTTGTGGGGTGGTATACGAGAATCGTATGTTGCGTGATCGCATCATAATAGGAATCCATGACAAAAAATTGCAGCTGAAGTTGCTGGACGGTCGTGATGAAGAACTAACACGAGTCATTGAAATATGCAAAACATACGAAACAGCAAACGCCAATAAGGATATACTGGACTGTAAACAATCAATGATTAGTGCAGTTAAAACAAACGATGTTAAAACAAATGACAAGCCTGAATCTGTCGTAGCAGCAATTAATAGATTCTGTTTCAACTGTGGTGTTCCCTGGAAAATCGGCCACTCAACTGAGTGTAAAGCCAGAGATGTCATATGCCATTCGTGCGCTAAAAAAGGACATTTCCAAAGAATGTGCCGTAAACCTCGGGAGAAAACAGCTGAAAGAAAACAACATACAGGATATGAGAAACAAAAGATAGCAGGGCTGAATTGGGATGAAATACAAGGTAAAGAGTGTGTTAATATTAGAAAATTAAGTAGTGTATTAAGTTATAATAATGTTCTTAGGATAAATTCTATAGCACCGGATAGCAAACGTTGGACAAAGAAGTATATTATAGGAGTTGAATTAGTAACATTTAAATTGGACACTGGGGCGGACGTGAACTGTGTACCTTTGAACGTAGTAAAGAAATTAGGTGTTGAATTGTATAATGAAAATAATAAATTCCCAGTGTTCGACTATAATGATAATAAAGTGAAAATTTTTGGTACTTGTAAACTTAAATTAGTGGATTCTGATAGAGGATTGCATGAGGTAGTTGAATTTATGGTAGTTAGTGACAAGTGTGAGCCAATACTGGGATTAAGTGCAAGTGTGCGATTAAGGTTAATCAAACGATTAGATGTGGATAGTATTACTGGTATAGGCTCTAAAGTATCATTCATGGATAAGTATTGTGATGTGTTTCAAGGACTTGGAAAATTTCCTAGAACGTTTTCAATAACGTTGAAAGAAAACTCGAAGCCAGTGCTTCACTATAGGAAGCGAATACCGAATTCGCTATTGGGAAAATTGAAACTGGAGCTTGGGAAAATGGTAGAGGATGGTATTATCGCACCCGTTGATTATCCAACCGACTGGGTGAATAATTTGCAGTTGGTGGAAAAATCAAACGGGTGTCTTCGAATATGTTTAGACCCAAAGGCACTAAATGAGTGTATAAAACGGGAATATTTTTGGATTCCGACAATTGACGATTTAACTTCAGGGTTGGCCGGAAGTCGGGTTTTTTCGGTGCTAGATTTGAAAAGTGGGTTTTGGCACATGGAATTGGACAATAAAAGCTCGGATCTGACAACAGTTTTAACCCCTTTTGGGAGATATAGATTCATGCGGGTACCGTTTGGGCTGAATTGTGCCCCGGAAATATTTCAGCAGGAAATGATAAGAATTTTTGGGGATATAAGGGGGTTCCTGATTTATTTTGATGATGTTGCTATTTGCGCGGAATCTGAAGAGGAACATGATCGTATCATGAGTTTAGTGATGAAAAGGGCACGAGAAAACAATATTAAATTTAACCCGGAAAAAATTCAATATCGGCAAAGGGAGGTAAAGTTTATGGGGAATATTCTATCGGAAGGGAACATTAGGGCGGATGTGAAATATGCCGAGGCGATTTTGAATATGAAGAAACTGAATAATAAATCGGGTGTGTTAAGGTTTCTGGGTCTTCTGAAATATTTATCCAGATTTATTCCCAACCTGTCAAAACAAACAGCGGAATTACGGAATTTGACTCGGAATGACACAGAATTTAACTGGACAGAAAAACATGATAAAGAATTTGAGAATTTGCTCAGGATAGTAGGCACGGAACCGGTGCTAGCAATTTATGACCCCAAATTGTCAGTGGTCGTTCAAACGGATGCATCCAAGGATGGCCTGGGCTGCGTGCTAATTCAGAATGGTCATCCTGTGATATTTGTGTCTCGAACACTCAGACAGAGTGAACAGAAATGGGCGCAAATTGAAAAGGAACTGTTGGCTATTGTCTTTGCTTGTCAACGATTTCATTTCTTTCTATACGGGAGGAATTTCACTGTCGAGAGTGATCATATGCCCCTTGAGGCCCTTGTCAAACGTGATATCGATGATTGGACAATGCGATTGCAACGGATGTTTATGTTTCTTATGAAATATCCTCATATGAGCGTGGTCTATAAGCCAGGCAAAGATATGTTAGTAGCTGACTGTTTGTCAGAAGTGTCAGAAATATCAGGTCTATCGGGCGTTATTCATTCCGTGACGAAATCGGTTTGCCTCACTCGGGATAATTATGACTTTTATCGAAGTATGCTAGAGGGCGATTCGGAATATTCGCGTATTTGCAGATACGTTGAAAATGGGTGGCCAGGGTTCCATCGACTGGATGAACTGAGTCAACAATTTTACAAGGTGAAATCGGAACTACACCTGGAGAATGGATTATTGCTTTTGAATCATAGGTTAGTCATTCCCTCCCGAATGCAACGGAAGGTAGCGATCTGGTTACATTCGTCCCACCTGGGAATAGAGAAGACGCTGGCTCGTGCGAGAAAGCTTTATTATTGGCTGGGAATGAATAGGGACATCAAAGAATTGGTGACCTCATGTAGAAATTGTGAAAAATGTAAAAGAAATAATCAGAAGGAACCCCTGATTCAGGAGGAGATTCCTAGGTATCAATTTCACATTCTTGGAATGGACCTCTTCGAATACGCAGGAAGAGATTATATTTGGAACGATTTTCCGTCATCCCACGTCAAATTTGTTTTGTAAACAGACCGGTTTCGGCTACGTGCCATCTTCAGTGTTCTATTGGATTCAATAGAACACTGAAGATGGCACATAGCCGAAACCGGTCTGTTTACAAACCAAATTTGACGTGGGATGACGGAAAATCGTTCCAAATTCAAAAAAACCCCGTCGGAAGAAAAACACAACACTCAAGAGATTATATCGCAATGTTCGATGCGTATTCCAATTACCTGGTATCGTCTAGGGTCCAGAATAAAACATCGGGGCATATTATTAAAACGATTTGCCAAATATTTAATGTGATAGGGTATCCAACGATAATTAAATGCGACAACAGTCCATTTGGGTCATTGGAGTTCAAGCGATTTTCGGAGGACTATAATATTCAGTTCAAGTTTTCAAGTCCCAGATACCCTCAAAGCAAGGGGCTGGCTGAAAAGGGGGTAGCCATTGCGAAAAATATTATCAAACGCTGCTTTGAAGTGAATGATGCTGACCGTTTCCAATACCATCTGTTAGATTACAACACGACTCCGTTAGCAGGCATGCATATTGCTCCTACTGAATTATTTGTTGGTAGGCTGTTGAAGACAAAGTTACCCGTAAGCAGTTACCTTTTAACCAGAAATAAAATTAACGAAAGAGAAATTTTCGCAAAATTAAGTAGGAAAAAGGACAGACAGAGATATTATTACAATAGGAACGCAAAATCATTGCCAGTATAAAGGGAGGGTGAGTTAGTACTATTTAAGAAAAACGGAAAGGAGTGGCATTATGGTCGTATCGTACCATCGGTCAATGGAAGATCTTATATAATCAGGGACGGGTTTAATAATTATTTTAGGCGCAACAGGCGTTTTATTGCCAAGACTAGGAACGAAGATTTTAGCGCCAGTGATTTGGTATTTGAGGAAGATGTTAAGGGTAGGGAAAACACGACCGTCGTGAGCTCAAAGGAATCGCAGAGTATACATCCAACTTGGGATGAGATGAAGGGTAACATCCCTAGCGGCTTGAACTCGACGTCGGTCGCGCAGACAAGTATTGACGAGCACAATAGTAGCGTCAATGAACCAGTCGCCTCGGGTGAAATTGAGTCTCCTGTCGAAATAACCAGGGATCAGAGAGTCTCCGAGACGGCTGAATCAGAGGCGCCTGACTCTGTGAGTCCACATTTACAGGATAGACAGGCTAGGGTAACGAGAAGTGGTCGTGCTGTTAAGCCGCCAATGCGTTACGGTAGGGACTACGGAGTTGAGACGTGGCCCAAACGCTAGTATATATTAAGAGTCTAAATAATAAAAAAAAATTTTTTAAAAATAAAAAAAGCATGTAATAAATAGTAGTGTGAACACTATTAGGACATATTAGCGATGTAAGCCTTAGAATGTAAGTTAGCAGCATTGTTTTATTACTATGGTGATGGCAACCCTAGGCACAAGCAAGGTATATAGAACATTTCATTTGTTCGTGAGATCTTGCTCGTGCATAGAGCCCATTTTGGATAAGATTAAATTAATTAAATATAATCGTTAAATAAATAATTGAAAAGGAACTAAAACATTGTTTTATTGGAAGCCTGTTGGGGGAAGCCAAATTGGGGATTTCAACTTCCATTTTGGGACAGATTTTCGTGGGGAGGGATTTGGGGATTTTTTCTTTAATATACGCACTTTTAATAAACAAATTTTTTTATACTTGTAGTCATCATTTTTGGACCAAAACGAGTTCGAAGAAATTTGTTTACAATATGTATTTAGCTGCGTTAGAGCTTCAATACACACAGTTTTTTGAGATTATCATACAGGTATGTGTTGATTTCTGCATCTAACTTATTTTTTTAGTTTTGACCTCAGCCCCTAAATTGTAATGTAATTTCTTCAACTGAAAATTTGTAAAAATCAGTTACGTGTTGTCAACGTATACCATATGATACCTTAATGCTCTTCACGCTCCTAATAAACTGACCTGCCTGGCCATGAAGTTCGTGCTTGAAAGAGCGGGCTGACTGTCTAACCAACAGAGGAGCCCAAAGTAGATTAATAGGACCGGCACCCTCCTTTGATATTTCACGTGGATAAGTCAAAGAGAGGAATAGTTCCTGGGCTCAGGTGGTGTTTTCTCGCTATTTACTGTTAATGAACAATAAAGAACTCAAACTACTAGCCGGACACAATGGTCTCAGACGACAACGATTTATTATTGGTATCTCTGACACTATGAAACTCAAGAAGAGAAGGCGGAACCCCCGCGATTGTCCGGCTATAATGGTTCACAAAATGAAATTTCTTGGAGGAATCCTGATGGCTCTACCGAACAGAATAATTGGCTTTAGCGTAGCCTTAATCTGCTTCAGTACACATCTGGACTGCACAAGATATTTTGGCTTGGGGTGCTTATTCCCTATACATAATAATAAGAATAAAAATTTCTGAAAAAGCCGTATTATGTATAAGTTTGAGAAACTTATTTATCCATACAAATCATAAGCAACTTTGTAGCTTTTGTTAATGCAACTCTATTTTTGTACATTTGTCTAGTCATATTTAACAGTCTTCCCATGATATAATAAAACCAGGTAATCCCATAGGGGCAGCTGTTCGTTTATTTTGCATTTGCCAACTGTCGAACTCCCTATTATATTTTTTGATATTGAAGTCTTAACACAACTGTTTATGAATTATCAAAGATAAATAACTTAACTGTCTAAAATTCTGATGTAAACGGTATAGTTTATGAACGTAGTTTATGATCATAACCTATTTTGGAAATTCAGATGTAAATGCAGTATTAGACGTAATAAAATAAGTATAGGATTAAAAAATTTTGTTTATTGAATGATAGTGCTTATGCTGACTTTATACGAAATGTTTTTTGCATATGGCTTGTCAGGTGTGTGAGGCATAACTTCGCATGTTTGTCAAAATTGTCAATTTACAGACGGTTTATAATTTTTGCTTTCACATGTACATGTGCAGTTACATCTGACATAAGCTCTGAGTGTTCACAAGACTCAGCTGTACACAATTTTCATAAATATGTTTATGAAACGCTCTATACTTCTTAGCGCCAGGCCACACGGGCGTTTTCAAAGCGCTCGTTTCTGCTTTTTTATATTAAATCTGAAATTTCTTAATTTTATAAAACTTCAAATTTAATACAAAAAAGCAGAAACGCGCGTTTTAAAAACGCCCGTGTGGCCTAGCACTTAATGTTTTTTCAGCCAAATCGAAAAATTTTCATATGACTTTGCTTCTATAAATGTTATCTGACAGTGTTCATATGTTTCACACGGCATGTATAACATTTGCAGTGGGAAATTTGACAAGTCAGATGTAAAATACATGTCGCCTAAAGTCAGCATTATTATAAAAATATTTTTTGATGACAAAATTGGGGATTTTTACCTTTGAAATAGGGATTTTCAGGGACATCATTCTTTAAATTGGGGATATGAGGCAAACCTTTTCTGGCAGTACTGGTTACAGTGTCTATTAAAACTTCTCTGAACTACTCTCTGAGCGACAAATTCATCAAATTGTTATTGTAGAACAAGTGTAAAAAGAAACAAACGAGAAAATATAATGGCGACATTTCTGAGGATGTCGTCATTTACATGGTCATTAATGAAAAGATGGGTGACAGTGTCCCTCTTGCTGTACTGTATGAACTCAGCGGCCATTTGTTTGAAAACGTCCTCACTGACCTGTTTGAGCTGTCACCAACGTTTCATCGACGTTTTAACATTGTCATGCATCGGTCTTGGAAGATTTCTGAAAGACATGACCAACCGGGAAGCTTCTTGTATATTTGTATTGTATTGAATAACATAGTGTATACTTCCTGTTGATAATTTTCATATAAAAATTAGTGTATTCAATACACTTTTATTTCATGTTTTGAAAAATTCGCATTTATTACGATACTCAGAGAGCATTTTTAAGTACTCCCTAAGAGTATTTGTATGTACCCAGTGGAATTTCTATCACATACATATTCGATATGAGACCAATGACAATGTAGGTGCAACCCATCCAAAGTCTGTATACAATTACTACTTACATTTACACAGCGATGGCCTAGGCCGTCCAACACAACCGACATTGTAAGCGAAGGTTGGATGAGTTCAATGCTTTGGTGACGGCTTGTGCGGTGGCTACATTTTATTCGTGTTTGTTTTGTTCTTCGGTTTTAATATACATTTGATTTTACAATGAGATAGAACAAAGACTATTCTGATCGGATGCTAGTTGGGTATCTTGTTTTTCTTTTGTCCATCAATACAATATTACCAGCAAAGAAAATATAGCAGCCTGACTGACCCTGCGTTTAGACATGTAAGTACTTGCATGCAAGTTCTGTGTACGTATTATCAACGAAAAAGCAATTTGTATTCGTTTCTCTGTCTTTCTCATAGCTGAACCAAAGGCGTGTTAGTAGAAAAGTTTGAGTGTATTGAGTTTTTCGAACTTGCACTTGCATGTGTAATGACAAAATTTATGCATATGCATTAGACTGCAATTACACATGCAACACAAAGTAGTCTGTGACATGCAAGTAGTGGCATGCCATTGCTGTATATGTATTATCAAAGAAAAATTATTCGAAATAGTCGAATCTCATGCAATTTACTTTTCTGTTTACAGAGAGCGAAGCCGATATATAATATTCTGCAGCGGCGGCTGAGCCAAAAATCAGTCGGCGGCGGCTGCTAGCCGGCTGGAGCCGACTATCCTTTGAAAAATTACTGTCCCTATATTTGTCGACAAAAGTTAGGCGCAAAGCTCCAAAAATGGGTATGTAATGCAAATGTAAAAACCGTCATATTCCCGATACTTTTAGAGGCCATAAACCACCTAATCTAACAGCTGTACATGCTGACACATTTGTGGGTACTGCCAGACCAGAAACAATTTTTAGAACTGTTTATAAAAATTATATTTAATATTAGTCTTTTTTTAATTTAGCACTACAAAAATTATTTTTTATAGAGAAATTGTACCGAGATACTCGGCTTAACAACTCTTAGCCAACATACACGCAATTCATACGATGATTTTTTCAATGTTTTTTAGAACATGATTTTTGGTGTATGATGGCGAACGGGGTAGAGAATCAAAAGGAATAGAGAAAAATCACATTTTCAGTTTACGGTGATTTTTTAAATAATTTTCTTTAGTTCTATTTACATTTTATCTCCTTGTCTCTCTCTTATGGGATTATGTTAGGTTTTTGTTGTTGAGAAAGAGCAAATAGAGAACACTTTGAGAGTAATTTATAAAAGAGACATGCAACTAAAAATCATCGTATGAAATCAAAATGTTTTTGGAAGCAATTTTTGAAGAGAATTCAAAATAAAACATGGTTTTTAAATCAGCGTATGAATTGGGTGATAGTCGGCTAACAATAGTCGAAACTAGCCGCTCAAGTCAGCGGCGGCTGAAAAGCAAGAAAAATTATCGGCTGAACCTGAGCCGTGGCTGTGAGCCGATCGGCTTCATTTTATAACACCAATTTTATAAAAAAAATATTAATAATTAATGCCAATATTTTCCCTTCAAAATGAGCGTGTATTAAGTTTTTGGCAACTCGGATTTATTCAACATGCAAAGAAACTTTTACCTGACTGTGTAGACACTCAAGCTACTTGTAAGACTTTCGGCTTTTTCTTCGAAATTTTTATTGATAATACGTATACACTACTTGCAAGTAATTACTTGCATGTGGCAACGGTGGGTTAATTTTAATTTGAATCCCCAATAATTTGTGTTCTATAATGTGAGTTGTGTGTCGTGACGTTGGAATATCTAAAATTAAATTTTCCATGAACGATTTGGTGATTGTAAAAACTGCTCAGGGAATATGCGTGTCAAAAAACCATACACACCAGAGGAATATGAACATGGCATAGTCTTTGGTTATGATGGCCGATACAAGACCAAATGATTTGCACAACTTTCTTTAAGAATATTTATACAAAGTGGCATAAAAGTGTTTATTTATGCTCCTATGTTAGCTACACCCTTTGTTCCAAGGTAAGTCATTGAATTTTGGGGCTAGCATAGTGTAATTTGCATAATCATTGAAAAATCTTTTACTTCATAGATATTCAATGGCAATGAACTAGGTGTCCTTATAGGCTGGCGGTCTCTGGAGAACTACAAAGTTTTGCATCCTAATGTTAAGTTATCCAGGATTTTACATTCTTACCGGGTTTAAACTCATACCGGTTTTCAGTGGATGTATACGGCCATGTCAAAGAGTTCAATTCCGTTCGGAAACGGCATTCAATCCACCCCATTTTTGTAGCAGCTGGTGTCTAAAAAAGAAAACTAAAATACGCAAATGTGTCAGGTGTGGCCAGACAGTTGGCAGCGCTGGTATGCTAGGGTATGCTCCGGCTAGGGCTTGACATCTTGGGGTGGATTGAATTCCGTTTCCGTACGGAATTGAACTCTGTGACATGGCCAACAGGTTTATTTTATATATAAGTTTATATGTATAAGTTTATTATATATAAAATCCATATAAAGAATTGAATTGGAATAAATCGTGTTTTATTTCAACTGGTATGTCTGTCAACAGTAGTGCTGTTAGGAGTTTTTTTTTCCAAAAATCGTCAAATTTGGGAAATAAACCGTCAAAATCGCCATGATTTTCGAAAAATTTCGTCAAAATATCGTCACACTACAAATCAACTGTTTTATAAAAAACCTACACTGTTTTATAAAAATAAAACAATAATTTCTATAGAAAGTAACTATTCAGCTGTTTTATTAAAAAATAAAAACTTAAACACAAAACAGCAAAGTTAAGAAACAGAAGTTTAATATCAATATACCCGTATAGACGCAAACACATTTCAATATATTTTTTGCACAATAAACCTTACTTTCTAACTTTATTGTTTTATTTTAATATAATCTTCAGATTTTGATAGAAGTTTATTTTTCATACATATATGTATACAACTTTTTCGTGAAAATTTAAAACGAGAAGTAAATAACCTTAAGTTGGTATTAAAATGCAATTTCCCAGTGTTGCCATTGGTTTGTTTTTCTTCATTCCCATTTTCTGATTTTTTGTTCTACTTAAGATAACCTTTTTTGGTTTGATTTTATACTTAAGTATATATGAACATGTAAAAATGTGAAGCGCTTAAGCCAGTAGCTAATTGTTTATTAATATGATTATTTCAAACGTATTTGGATTTGAATCCAAATTAATTATTAGGCTAAGGTTCGTAACGTTTAATTCAGAAAGAATTGTACATGATTAATATTCCAAGGGACAAGGGAAAAATTAGCATCAACTTAATTTTTCAAAGAACAGAAGCAGAACAGAGTAGCGCCATTTTCGGAAGCCGCTACACTTCTATCGTCAGTGCTCACGTGTATTTTGCTTATCACCACTTGTCAGGTGGGTCTGTTGAATGTGATTCCAATTATAATATATGTATGCACAAAAAAATGGATGTATGTACAATGTACATATAAAAAATACATCGTTTGAAAGATCTTTTCAAGCTGCATCCAATCAATCTTTATCAGTCATACCATCAGCATGCAGCTTGAAGATCTTTTAAACGATGTAGTTTTAGGTCCCTTTCTCTATGCGCTGTCACATATACACAACATTTGACAGTTCGTACCATGAAAGAAGCAAATAAAAAAATAATCAGTTGGCATTCCAGGGCTACCTTGTATATTATTCTACCATGTCAGAAGTGATGTAAAAAATGCGAATTCATTTTTTCTCCATCTAGTTTGGATGCTATGTTTAAGAGAATTGATAAACAATTTGAACTCTTAACAGTGAAAATCAAGGATAGTGAAGACAGAATTCTTGTAAATATAAACGAGAAAATAAATTATGTCGAAACAAAACTCTTAAAAGAACTAGACAAACGTATTTGCGATATAGTTAGTGAGATTCCTAATGTAAACGAGTGGGTCTCTTACTTGGAAACACAGTGCAACGAAATAAAATCACTTAAGAATGAAATAAAAACTTTAAAATCGCAAATAAATCGGGAGGAAAATCTATCTGTATCATGTGATCTGCGTTTAAATGGTATTCCGTTTATTAAAAATTAAAAACAATGAAATTTTCGACAGCATTTGTTGTTCCTTAAATATTTCTACGCCTGCTTACAAGTCTATCTTTCGTCTCCAAAACAGAAATAATAAAAAAGTGAATTCCCCGGACGCAGTTATTCTCGTGAAGCTTTGTTCGCCGTATGACAAGAATTTTATATTAAAATCATTAGCTCATTAAAAAAATAAATAAATAACAGCCAACTGTGCCTTCAACATATTGGCTTTACCTCGCATAACAACTCAAAAATTTACTTGAATGAAAATTTAACTTCAAATAACTTTAAAATTCTAAACACAGCAATCAATTTACGTAAAAACAACCGTTTAGCCAGTGCATTTACTTTGCGTGGGCTAATGTATATTAAAGTTAACCCGGGTGATGAGCCAATGCGTATTGAAGATTTAAACGAACTTAACAAATTTTTTCAAGTACCTAATGCGAACCCACAAGATGAAATGCCTAACTGATGTAACCGTTTTGACCTATTGTTACCTTCCTTTACACTGCGATACATGTCATATTAATTGTTATTTTATTTTAATTTATTTTAATTATTTTATGTTAAATTATATATATATTTTTACAATAAATTATGCCAACATCTTCATTCTTTATAGTTTTTGGCCATATGAAAAATTATTTTAAAAAAATCATTTCGGAAAGTTTCATTAACTGTCTTATATTAATTATATTAATAAACTCCTGTGTTGCAATGTCTTTCTTATATTTAAACTGTCTGTTTTATTGTAATAACGTTGCCTTCTCTATTTTAAATACTGTACATGTCATCCACAATTAGCTATGGGTTGAGTTCTGCAGTTAGTTCAAGAAATATGATTCAAATTCTTACGAAGCAACGTGATGGTCTCAATATACGTCATATTAATGCCTAAAGTTTACTTCACAAAATGGACGAATTTCGTTATATGTTTGAGGAATCTAAAGTTGACATAGTGTGCGTATCTGAAACATGGTTTGAAAGAGATCTACATGATAGTTTTGTTACAGCAAGTGGGTACAACGTAGTTAGGAATGACAGGAAGGGTCATGCTGGTGGTGTGGCAATTTATATTAAGAATTGGATACGTTTTAAGGAAGTTTCACGATCCATGGACCATGAAATTGAATTTCTATTTGTTGAAATTTCTGATAGTGACAGTAAATTATTGTTGGGCTGCACTTGTTGGTTCTGATGTACCTTTTGATACATCTATGCGCGATTTAGAGTTATTAGTTACTCAATACAACGATATTGTTATTCCAAGTGATTTCAACTGCAATATCTTGGCAGACAAAAGTTCCAATTTTACAGGTCAACTAAGATCTATTGGTTTATGTATCGTAAATACCGAGCAACCTACACACTTTACCAACACTAGTAGTACACTACTTGATATATTCATACTAGGAAATATGTATAATTTGTTACTGTTTGATCAAATCAATGCACAATCTTTCTCTAAACACGACATTATTTACATATATATCGTATGATTTTAAATTAATAAACGATGAAACTCCAGTTAATTTTCATGATTTCCGTAATATCAACCATAATATTTTGGAAGAATGTTTTAACACTATCAACTGGGATGTCATATACTATCTCGTTTCTACTGAAGAACAGCTTCAATTTTTCAATAGCGTACATACCGTGGTGAAAAGAGGATGAAGAACTGGTTCAATTCAACCATAAAAAACCTAATTATTGTTCGTGATGAGACCTATAGACGTTGGAAACCATTTAGAACTCATGAATTATGTGAATAATACCGCAGAGCTCGTCAGGACGTTAATAAAAGCATTAAAGAGGCGAAAACTAGTTATTATTCAAGGCGCTTCAGATCTGCCTTAGACTCAAAAAGGAAGTGGCAGACAATTAAACGAATCATTTCTTGATATTCCTTCCAGTATACCTATCAATATAAATCAAGCTGTAAATCAAGTGTGTATAGATGAACCGGCTGAAGCTTCAGAATCTCGACAACTCTCGGCACTACCTACTATACCCTGATTTGAATTTTCTGGTGTGCTTCAAGTTGAAGTATTATCATGTTGTCTATCTATGACGTCTAATGCGGTCGGGCTTGACCAAATTCATCAAAAATTCATAAAACTTCTTCTACCTAAGCTACTAGCTCACATCACTCACTTCTTCAACACTCAGTGACCCGTACCAACTTACCAATAAAAGTCACAGTTTCGTCGCTATTAGCACTTTAGAAAATTTTTTTATTCCAATTGAATCGAGACCAAGTACAATGTAGGCTGAGGCCACACGGGCGTTTTAAATCGCGGCGTTTCTGCTTTTAATATTAAATTTGAAAGTTCTCAATTTTTTAAAACTTCAAATTTAATATAAAAAGCAGAAACGCTGCGTTTTAAAAACCCGTTACGGTATCGGACAATAGGTCAAATAATAAATTTCTTAAAGGTTTAATTTGGATTTTATTTTTCATTTTGCCTTACAAATACTTTTATTGTTATCCAATGGATTTCTAATTGTATAACTGCACGTCTCCACGCGCAATATTTATTTCCGAACATAAGCAATAACGTCGGCAGAATAACAGCACAAATATGTTCATGTACAAGCTTATGTTTCGAGGTAGAGAACACGTATTGTGTACCGAACATAAATTTAAAAAATTCTCTGTGAATGGTTGTGTGCAAATATAAATACATTTATAAATATACCTACTGTGTTTTTCGTGTTTATATAAAGTGATATATTTGCAAATATAAATACATACATATACTTATTCCAAGTTTCTTTTGTTCTTTAAAAGAAAGTGATACCTATATTTACAAAATAATTGGTGCGTTTTTTGTTTTTCAAAACAAAATGAATAAAAAGAATTTGCGACTAGGAATCGCTTTAAAACAAATTATTGCTATTTGTGATGAAGATGAAGAAGGAATGTCTGAGCGGAGGTACTGGGTTAATCCATTCTTGGAAAAAAGAGAACTGCATAGCTTGGAGGCTCATCTTTTGAAAGATATCTTGTGGGACTCCAAAGATTATCAAAATTTTTGCCGAATGAGCATTGACAATTTCGAAAATCTCCTTTCTTTGGTAAGTATATTGAAAAATAAATCTGCTAAAAATACACGTGAGCACTGACGATGGAAGTGTAGCGGCTTTCGAAAGTGGCGCTACTCTGTTCTGCTGTGTACGTTGAAAAATTAAGTTGATGTTCATTTTTCCCTTGTTCCTTGGAATATTAATCATACCCAATTCTTTCTGAATATAACGTTCCGAACCTTAGCCTAATAATCAATTTAGATTCACAAAGCAAATACGTTCGAAATAATCATATTAATAAACAATTAGCTACTGGCTTGAGCTTTTCACATGTTTACATGTTCATATATACTTAAGTATAAAATCAAACCAAAAAAGTTTGTCTTGAGTAGAACAAAAATCAGAAAAATGGGAATGAAGAAAAATAAACCGATGGCAACGCTGGGAAAGTGCACTTTAATATCAGCTTGAGAGTGATTTAATTCTCGTATTCAATTTTCACGAAAAAGTTGTATATATAAGAATTAAAATCACATTCAACAGAGCCACCTGACAAGTGGTGATAGCAAATACACGTGAGCACTGACGATGGAAGTGTAGCGGCTTCCGAAAGTGGCGCTACTCTGTTCTGCTGTGTACGTTGAAAAATTAAGTTGATGTTAATTTTTCCCTTGTTCCTTGGAATATTAATCATACCCAATTCTTTCTGAATATAACGTTCCGAACCTTAGCCTAATAATCAATTTAGATTCACAAAGCAAATACGTTCGAAATAATCATATTAATAAACAATTAGCTACTGGCTTGAGCTTTTCACATGTTTACATGTTCATATATACTTAAGTATAAAATCAAACCAAAAAAGTTTGTCTTGAGTAGAACAAAAATCAGAAAAATGGGAATGAAGAAAAATAAACCGATGGCAACGCTGGGAAAGTGCACTTTAATATCAGCTTGAGAGTGATTTAATTCTCGTATTCAATTTTCACGAAAAAGTTGTATATATAAGAATTAAAATCACATTCAACAGAGCCACCTGAGAAGTGGTGATAGCAAATACACGTGAGCACTGACGATGGAAGTGTAGCGGCTTCCGAAAGTGGCGCTACTCTGTTCTGCTGTGTACGTTGAAAAATTAAGTTGATGTTAATTTTTCCCTTGTTCCTTGGAATATTAATCATACCCAATTCTTTCTGAATATAACGTTCCGAACCTTAGCCTAATAATCAATTTAGATTCACAAAGTAAATACGTTCGAAATAATCATATTAATAAACAATTAGCTACTGGCTTGAGCTTTTCACATGTTTACATGTTCATATATACTTAAGTATAAAATCAAACCAAAAAAGTTTGTCTTGAGTAGAACAAAAATCAGAAAAATGGGAATGAAGAAAAATAAACCGATGGCAACGCTGGGAAAGTGATCTTTAATATCAGCTTGAAAGTGATTTAATTCTCGTATTCAATTTTCACGAAAAAGTTGTATATATAAGAATTAAAATCACATTCAACAGAGCCACCTGACAAGTGGTGATAGCAAATACACGTGAGCACTGACGATGGAAGTGTAGCGGCTTCCGAAAGTGGCGCTACTCTGTTCTGCTGTGTACGTTGAAAAATTAAGTTGATGTTAATTTTTCCCTTGTTCCTTGGAATATTAATCATACACAATTCTTTCTGAATATAACGTTCCGAACCTTAGCCTAATAATCAACTTAGATTCACAAAGCAAATACGTTCGAAATAATCATATTAATAAACAATTAGCTACTGGCTTGAGCTTTTCACATGTTTACATGTTCATATATACTTAAGTATAAAATCAAACCAAAAAAGTTTGTCTTGAGTAGAACAAAAATCAGAAAAATGGGAATGAAGAAAAATAAACCGATGGCAACGCTGGGAAGTGCACTTTAATATCAGCTTGAGAGTGATTTAATTCTCGTATTCAATTTTCACGAAAAAGTTGTATATATAAGAATTAAAATCACATTCAACAGAGCCACCTGACAAGTGGTGATAGCAAATACACGTGAGCACTGACGATGGAAGTGTAGCGGCTTCCGAAAGTGGCGCTACTCTGTTCTGCTGTGTACGTTGAAAAATTAAGTTGATGTTAATTTTTCCCTTGTTCCTTGGAATATTAATCATACCCAATTCTTTCTGAATATAACGTTCCGAACCTTAGCCTAATAATCAATTTAGATTCAAAAATGTATTACATTGGTTTTGTATATATATGTAGGTTGATTATAAAATAAAAAAACAAGACACCGTGATGAGGTGTTCCATAAGTTCCAGAGTTCGCCTCGCTGTAACACTCCGTTTCTTAGCCACAGGAGATTCTTACAGATCATTAGAGTATCTGTCGCGAATTTCCCGGAAAACAATATCTAAAATTGTTCCGGAAGTTCTTGTAGCTATTTTTGAAGCTCTTCTGGCTGATCACCTAAAGGTTGGGACTTTTAATAATGAAATTTAAAACATATTGCTCAAATGTATGTATACATATATAATTTTCTTACAGACCCCTTCTACCCAAGAAGAATGGAAAGTCGTTGCAGAAGGTTTCAATAATCTATGGCAATTTCCGCACACATTGGGTGCTGTATATGGTAAGCACATCCGGATTAAAAACCCACAACATGCTGGTTCGGATTTTTACAATTACAAGGGGTTTTTTAGCACTGTTTTACTAGCTGTCGTTGATGCAAACAGCAAGTTCCTATACATCGATGTAGGTGGAAACGGAAGAGCATCTGATGTAGTCGTTTTGAAAGATAGCAACCTGCATCAAGCATTGCGTCAAGGGAAGTTGAATATACCACCTGACAAAGCTTTACCAGGCCAAATAGAAAAAACTTCTTTTTATTTCATTGGTGATGATATTTTCGGGGTAGACCGGCATATGATGAAAGCATATAACCGGAATAGCAAGCTTACAACCGCTGAAGAAATATTCAACTACAGACTAAGTCGTGCAAGAATGACCGTGGAAATGGCCTTCGGTAGGTTGGCAAGCCGATTCCGTATTTTTCACCGGCCAATTGAAGTGGAACTGTCAACCACCGATAAAATTGTACAGACGTGTTGTGTTTTACACAATTATTTAACGAAAATTTTGAATGCGCCTTTAAATATAAATGAAGAGCCGGTTGTACAACTTCCACAAACTATATCACCCTTGCCAACACAAACCCATGAAACTGTTCGGTTTTCCAATCAAGTAAGAGACAACATAAGAAACTACTTAGTCGCAGAAGGAGATGTACCGTTTCAATGGGCAAAAATTAAGAAGCAAGTTGCAAATGAAGTATCGGTTGTGATCGAATAAGCCCAAAAAAAAATTTTTTGTAGCTATTATTTTGAGCAGTATTTCTATCAATAATTTACTACATTTACACATTTTCTGTTTTTTTATATATTAATATTTTCTTTCTCATGAGTTCACCACTTTAAAAGTCTCTTCTTTACTATATTTACTACAAAAAAGTAAACAAACAAAACTATAACTCTCTAAAGTTTGTTGAATACACAAGACCTATAAAGTATTTATACATTTTGACAAATTTTTTGTACCTCCAAGAAATCAAGACTTGCTAAAATAATTTTCTATTGATTGCAATTAGCTAATATTAGAAAGTATTCATTAATGTAAAAATATTCATCAATATCTGAAATGTGAATTATTTGAAAAACTTTTATTTGAAATACAAATAGAAAATACAAAATACTATTTTTATTTACTATTGGGCATTTCAAAGCAGTGCTATATCAGTCCTATTTTTCATATTTTTTTATGTATACATATATAAAATTTACAAAATATTACACATGAATGGCATGTGTTTTTAAAAATTTTATTTCACATTCAATAATTTTCTTTCAAATTTTGATGTTTAAAATAAAATAAATTAAAATGAATAAAGAAAATTGTTTGTGAAAAATAAAAGTGTTAAATACATCGCAGTTTAATACGGGCGATTTTAAAATATAATATTTAAAAAATAATATTAATATATTAGAATAAAAATAATGAACTTTTGTTGTTTTAAAGTAATTAATTCATTTATTATAATAAAGATAAAAATATATCACATATATAGTTACAATGTTTTAATTCAGGTCATATTCAGCTATATATACATATTAAATGCGTAAGTAAAATTAATATATACGGACTGTTTGGTATCGTTTTCTATACAAAACCGATTGATAGCGTTCATAAAATCCGTTTGTACTTGGTTTTGCGAAATTGGAGTCTTTTAATTTATGGATTTATCAAGTAGAAAAACTGAATTTATTAACGAAGTTTCTGCAACAATACTGTTTTTATCAACGGTAAATGTAGTGAAAAAACGGTTTTCTTAAAGTTTGAACTTTAAACAGTCATTACTTCTTTGTTTCAAAACGGATTTCTACGATCTTTTTCAAATTTGAAAGATATGATTCTTATCTTTCAAATAAGGCATGATGAAGTTAGTAAATGATTAAGTTATGGTGGCTTAAGTGTAAAAAAAAACAAAATTTTCAACAAAATTTTATTTTTCGCCGGCTCTAAGTTGCTTATGAGATACTATACCGCTATACGAATTAACTTTTGTGAAAAGAAACATTAAAATAGCCTTCCAAAATGTGTAATTGCATTAAAATCTATCTAAAAAATAACTGAGAAATAAAAGATAACTGATTTATGATGAAATAAGAAACCCCAACTTTAAAAGGAACACGAAAATAAAGCTGAAAGTCCATAACGCGCGATACACGTTTTTTTGCGTCATACTTCACAGCTGCATATGACGCAAAAAAATTGAATCAGTGTAGTTTTACGTATCAAGTTACAGAGCATGACGCCTTGACGCGTCCAACGCAAAAAGTAGGTATACTTTTGTAAGCGTCATCAGCGGCGTGCAGGTTAGATGTTGTTGATAGCCTTTGATATTTTATTTTCAATGTTATCGACGATTATGTTTGTATAATGTACTATTTTGCTCTTGAAATACAGTTTAAAACTATTTCCGACTATAAAATAACAAAAAAACGTCTGCGTAAAAAGCGTGACATGTAACTTGTAACGCTGAAAAGCGTGGAGTGCGTAAAACGTGTGAAAGCGTTGACGCGAAAACGCGTGTTATGGACTTTCAGCTTAAAATGTTTACCTCATCACAAGCTTTTCTGTTTTAAGTGGTTTAGCTTTCGAAATTGATTTTCATTGCGTACGTACCAGTACAAGTTTTTATAAAAGAATTTATAAAACAACGTTTTAAAGACCAATAAGGGCTTTATCAAACTATGTTGGCATCGATCATAGCTTTTTTTATAGTATCTCGTTTTTGCGCTTCTGTTGATAAAAGAGCTTGGATTTCTGCCATCACACACATAGCAATTGTATAATCCATGTTCTTCAATTGAATTCCTACAGACGCTCCGAAGTGGGAAAAAATTGTTTCTTCTTCGCACTCTTGGGATTTTTTTATAATTTCATCTAAAGCGTAATTTATTTTGTGGTCTCGCTCTGCTTTTCTCTTTCTAAAATTAGTAAATTGTTGTCGGGAAGTCGAGGGTGTATCGCTTTGAAAGGATTTACAACTTTCTTGGCTATCACAAACATTATAATTATCTGCCGAGTCAAACTTAGGGGAGAAATCAAGTAGGTCAGGCTCTTCCTAAAATTTAGTCAAAATATTTTTATAAACATTAATTTAAAAAAAAGTTTCTAATATTTTGTAAATATTACTTACATTTGATAAGTTTAAATTGCATGTAGTTTGCCTTAAACTAACAACATTTTCTAAAAAACTCATTTCATCATAATAGAAAAGGTGTGGCACGTACACATCATCTGCTGACGACCCAGACCTTTTGGAGCTATCAACTTTCTTCTTTTCTAAGAGATACGCCGACCGCAAATGTTTCACCTTTTTTTTACTGTTTCCACGGTCTTTTCCATACTTTTAGAAATTTCTTCCCAAGCATTTTTTTCCTATCATTTCTCTTGTACGATGCACTTCGGTAATCCCATAAGCACGGGAACTGGTTGTACAAGTTGATAAGCTTATATGTATCCTCTATTGGCCACTCCATAGTCTTAAAAATTAAAATATTGGATGTTATTAAACTGCATAAAATTTATTTCATAACAATGCAAGCTTACTTCTTAAATTGTTGTACATAGATGTGTATATGTACAATAATAATTACGTATGTAAGTATATCGCATATCCAAGCATCACTTTTTATATATTTAAGTATTCTTCAAAGCTTTTTATTTTTTTTAAATAATAAATTTATATTTCACAGCACCAGATTCTTTTATGTAATTCGCGGAAAAGCCAAATGTCAGAGAAATGACAGCCAGATTTGACAGTTTATGTTCAACATTATTTCTTGAAAATATGTTTGAACAATTATGTCGCAATTTATTTGCAAATAAATGTTTTTGCGGTCCACACGTGAACATATGATGTTGGAAATAGAATTTGACAGTTGAAAACATAATTATTTCCAACTTTATTGCTCGTGGAGACCCCCAGTAAAGGTTTAGAAAAATAAAATAGATTCATATCAAGGTGAATTAATTTTATCAGGTGGTGTTGATTCTAAAACAACTACAACATTACAATAACATTGGACATCTCAGCCCCTATGTCAACGTATACAAACTTTGACATACTTTGATCTAATTTGCGTGAAAAAACTAGAACAGCTGTGCTTATAACATCACCTGTATAAACCCACCTTGATTCATATCAAATATAAATTATTTGCCGGGTTTTGTATAATTTCCAACGCCTACTATCCCCTTGGGTACAAAATGTAATAAATTTGTTTTATTAACTTGGGGGTCACACGATAAAGTTTTGTTTCAGTTTTTAATACACTCACACTTTTTTACCAATACACTCATACTTCTAAAAATTTAAACGAACTTGTTTTCAATTTCTCTCTCAAGATGAGTGTTTCAATTTACGTTTAAGAAAACAGCTGATTACCATTTTCTTGTGCAAATATTCTGCTGCCATTGTTTTTTGTTATGTTTTTTACAAAATTGTTTACAAATTGCTTTAAAGTTGCGTGCAGCCACGTCGCAGCTTTAAAATTTTTATGAATTTTGACAAGCAGTATATGTAAATAACTTGAAAGAGAATCTTGAACGTGTAACTGCAGCGTAACATTAAATACGTTAGGCCTGATTAGCATGAATAATTCTTCATATACATACTCAAATTACATACATATATACTTGGCCAAGTAAATCAACAAGCACGAAAATACAAATAGTAGAAAGACACTCACCCGGATTATGTATGTTGAAGTCGAATTTGTGACTTCGACAAATTGTGGTAGAATAAAGAAAACTTGCCAAACTTTTCTTTATTCTAGCACAGTTTGTCGTAGTCACAACTTCTATATACATAATCCGCGCGATTATATTTTATATAATTACCCAAAATTGGCAATACTTAAGGGCTTCTAAAGAAGACAAGCATACAATTTAAATTTAATTTCTATCAGCATTATGTATAATGAAAAATTTGCATGAAGTTAGCATAAGTGGCAAAATTGAAAATTGTCTTAACGAGTTTTGTCATAAAATTTTACAGTAAAAATAACGCTAGAATGTAATCGTGAGTTAAAACTACATTATGCGCCGATTTTTAATGCCAAATTGTATGGAGGAACTCATTAAAACCAAGTTCAATTTCGTCGCTTATGCTAACTTCATGCCAATTTTTCATTATAAATAATGCCGTGTGTTTGTTACCATATAATGGCTGACCAAAATAATGCTAATATATAATCATATTTATGTATATTTGCGATGCTGTTAAAATATGTAGATTTCTTGCTGTTGAAGATGGTAGAGGGCAAATGTTGGAAGTAAAATATTTCCACAATATTCATAAAAAAATGCATTTAAAGAACACTTGATATGAAAATTTTGAAATAAAATGCATTTCAAACTCATTTAAAATTTTATGAATATGGGGGTTTGTATTAAACAAGAATTCGGCATAAAAGGGTTAACAAAACAAAATAAATAAAATGTTTACATTTGTAAATTTAATATTAATATTTAAGTAAAATTTTTGTTAATTTTTTACGCGCAAAATATACCGCAGATTTTCACTGAAAGCATATCGTTGGATACCGTTAAATCATAGAACTGGACTACTCAAGACTTACGAAAATCCGCTGAATATCTTGGGAGTTATAAGCAATTTAAATTGCTGAAAACATACACACACACTTAAGCACCATATACCCAACAAACATGCGGGTTTCATATTTAAAATATACCTTTCTGAAGAAGTATAGCAAATGGTTTCTCAAATTGCGAACGTATAAATATGGGAAATTCCAGAAAAACTCCAAGCACTAAAGGCTCTTTTTTATCAAAGAAAAACTCTAGTGTGGTTTTCCTTTTCTTTTACTTAATTTAGAGCTAATTATGTTCTACGCATAAATATAAAGAAGTAAAAAAATAAAGTTTTTTATTGAAAAAAATAAGCTTAAGTGGATGGCGACGAACGCGACAAAAGCTGAATTTTTCTGGAAATGCCAATATATTTATTTATAAGTTTTTTTTACATTTTTCAAATGTGGAACTAAAAAATATAAGTACTCTTTAAAGAACTACACTTTCACTTCTTTCAAAGCACGTCTATGACGAATTAAAACATCAGAAAAATCCATTTCGTAGCATTGTAAATATAGTTTCAGATTCAATAAAGAGGTACATATCATCACCTTATTTGCAAATGGACGTTCACGCAAAATTTTAGATTCCTGCCATCAAAAACGCCGACTTTATTAGAGAAATCCAAACGGACGTAACTGCAAGTTCATATATTTTTTAATGCTAAACGGCGTAAATAATATAGAAACGCATGTATTGCCTAAGATTATAAACAACGGTGTTAAGGGTGCTTTGAATTTCGTTTTGTTTTATTTCATTTACAAAATTCTAATAGGATCCAAATTTTTGTTTTTTGCTTCTGCTGTAAAAAAAAATAAAAGTGTAGTTACGTCCGTTTGCAGTTAATTTTACGATATATAATAAGAACAATTACCAAATGGCGAGGCTATTATAAACTAATTCGATATTATCCTAATTTATACAAAAATAAAATAAAAATTTATTTTAAGACACTGTTTCAAGCAATGTATTTCATGTTTGCTGGGTAAAACTGAAAAAGAAATTAAAAATAATTTGACAATTTAGTAGAAATCAGCTGATGTTAAAATTTTTCACTAAATTTCAATATATTTTTTCATGTAAACAAGTTTTACGCTTCTGTTCAACTTTTAAAATGTTAGATAGGTTTTTTGCATTTTCTGTGACGATATAGACAATGCTTATAGGCTTTTTACATCTACCCACATCTTTCATCAATTCGCCAAGATGTTATCATCTTCCCATAAGAATTGTACAGGGCTAAATATATACATCTTTCTTCATCTTTCAAATATGTTCCATCTCATTTTGTTTCATATTACATCTTTCGATAATTTTAGTGTCATCACTAGCAAAATGACATTAGTTTGGAGCAAAATTAAAAACATGTGTGTGAGCCAGTGATGGAAATGTTGATATGATCGTACTTTTTTATACTATTTGATATTAAAAAGTGGTGGCATGCAATAACGTCCATGGAAATAATGACCATGAACGTTATTTCCTCGTTGCATAGCAAAAAATCATTACTCAGCGAAGCCACTATTCCACATACTCAGACGAGAAAATCCTTAAGACCGGCCGAAGGCGGACTAGGAAAAAACATTTTAGTCTGCAAAACCATTACACCGGATATTATGTTCTTTTCGAAATGGAAATAATGCCCAAGTACATTTTTTTTATGTGAAAAAATGTCCACGGACATTATTTCCATGAACGTTATTGCATGCCACCTAAAAAATACCATGTTATTCCACTGACTCACTTGACTACTCTCCAAATAATATCGCTGCTGTATATAATCTCATTAGGTTATTCCATATTTTCTAATTTTTTAATACAATTGAACATTACTGAATGCTTAAGCTAAGATCCTACTATCGGCGCAGTGTACCGATTTACGTCGGCGCCCGCAATAAATCCATCTGTAAAAGCCCGAATGATCTTTTATATAAACTAAGACTGAGGCAGCACTTGTGTTTTCAAAACGCACTTTGAGATTTATAAGTCTTATAAGCTGGTTTTGAGGACTACATTTGCCTCTCTCATTCTTATCTACAATAACTGATATAATACTTTATAATAGCATGTAATGCCCAAAGACCATAAATTAAGCTAAAAAATTCAGAAACGTGCGTTTTTGAAATGCCCGTGTGAACTCAGCCTTGCAAAGAAATAAGGCCGTAATTGCTCTGCACTGGTAATAAGGACATTTTAAATTATTGTGCAATTATTTTAGAAATAAGTCCGTTTGGCTTTAATAGATATGACTTTATTGCGCTGGCGAAAATCGGTGCGTTGCTACTATATCGCGATTTTCGCTTAAGTCTTTGAACTTGAGATAAGAAACTGAAATTTTTTATATACTGGTATGTGATGGAATATAATAGCCAAATAGGTGCTCTGTATATCACAATATACAGTAAAACCGAATTTAAGCTCGAATAAAATGGTCTGAGCCTCGAAATATTTTTATTTATTTTTTTAAAGCAATCTTGGAACATAAAAACAACGCACACAGAAACATAAGCCGCGAAGCGACTACGATTGTCGTCGGAAAACACCCAGGGTCTATGGCGGGAATCGAACCCACAGATCGGCGTGATTAGAAATCGATCGATTTCCATCACATATCAGATAATTTTATCTTGGCCTTGTATAATAAGTCTTCAAAGTCTCACGTAATCTCGTGTACGGATTACAAAATATCAAAAGTCAACGACCGCAAAAATCTGAGATTTTTTATAAAGCTATAGCGAATACAATTTCCTAAAAATTGTTTATGCAGTTATATTTTGTAGGATTAACCGTTTTTCAGATAAATAGCAGAGTAGAAAGGGCTACACCGCATTTGCATACACCTAGGACCACTTCCAACCCTCCGGATAAAAATTAAAAAAATATATATGTACATATGAGTTCATAATTCCTAGTAATACTAACATGTATGTAATTTTTTATCTAACGCTTTGTTTCGGTGTTACGATGTTCAAAACTTTTTTAAATTGGTCATAACTATCGAAATATGAAACCTGCATTATAATACGTGTGGTCGAAATTATGTATGACCATATACATAATTTGAGCCGAATCAAATATAGGGTGCATTTGCTCTTTTCAACAAAACTTCTAAAAAAACAAAAAATTTTTTACTATTCGGGTCGAAACAGTAGTATAAAAAATTTGTTTGATACTGAAATGAAAATACAATTTCCCATCCCTGGTGTGAGCCATTTTGATATGTATGTATGTAAATTTATAGACACAATTCAAAATTAGTAGTACATGAAATAAATGTTTATTTAACACGAGATTTTATTAACTAAAAACCTTGCATTAATTATTGTTTTTGTTATGTTAAATCGCAAACAATTAATTTGTTGTTTTTCTTAATAAACTTAAAGTATTAATTTATTAAGCACAATATGACTTTTCATCAAACACGTGAAAATTAATATAATGACAGATGGAAGATTGCAAATGTAAACATGTTTTTTTCATTTTTATCATTTTCCACGCATTCCTCTAAGATGTGGGTAGATGTAAAAAGCCTATTAAACACCAGCCATGGTAGAATAATACAGGTAGTGGTGAAGCGTTAACGAACTTTTTTTTTTATTTCGACTCTGTCAAAAGTTATTTATGTTATACCAACACACACCCACACTACTGAAAAAAACATGGCGATGTAAACACACACATGTGAACATATACATTTTTTTTTTCAAATTTTCTTTTGTGCTTTTTGACAACCTCGAACATAAACAACAATAAAAAGCCGTGTTGTTTTTGCTGTTGTTGGGTTGTTGTAGCTTCGCTACTACCTGTAGTATAATTCTACCATGACACCAGCAAATAAATTTCATTTAAAATAAAATTATGACAACATGTCAAATAATAAATTCCTTAAAATTTGTAAGAGACTTTTGTAAAAAATTGTTGTTTCGTGGAATTAAAATTTATTATAAATGGTACACTCAAAAGGAAAATCAAGTAATCCGTAATTAAGTCCGTTTCTTAAACCAAGTACATAACACTTGATTCATGAACGGATTTGAGTTTATAACAAATTATTGTGTAATCCCTTAAGGCCGTGTCAGACAAAACTTTGTCGCTTTGCGTGACGTTTCTAACTTTGATAGAAAAGTGTAAAGCAAAAGGTGTATGACACAATGAAAACTTTGACAACACTCGCGCATTGATCGTTTACCAAAAAAGTAGTTGATAATTTTGCTATTTATATATATATTTTTTATAAAAATAAAAGTCAATTATTTTGTGTATTTTGAAATGAGCTAATAAGGCCTAAAGATTCATAATGCAAATAAAACAAATTATTTTATTTCATTTTTCCCGACGTTTCGTCAATTATTTGTTGACTTTATCAAGGGATGGGAAATCTATTTATTTGTTAAAAACATTTTATTAATATTGTTATCATTGCACGTTTTTTCAATATAAAACTTACACTATTATTTTAATTTTCATTAATTATTGTTAAAACCCCAATTTAGGTGGATTTTGTTCAATAAATATTTCAAACTAAACATGTTTAGTTTGAAATATTTATTGAACAAAATCCACCTAAATTGGGGTTTTAACAATAATTAATGAAAATTAAAATAATAGTGTAAGTTTTATATTGAAAAAACGTGCAATGATAACAATATTAATAAAATGTTTTTAACAAATAAATAGATTTCCCATCCCTTGATAAAGTCAACAAATAATTGACGAAACGTCGGGAAAAATGAAATAAAATAATTTGTTTTATTTGCATTATGAATCTTTAGGCCTTATTAGCTCATTTCAAAATACACAAAATACAAATTTACATTGGCCATACAACAAAAATAATTAAAAAGTCAATTATGTTATTTTACGATTTATTATAAATAAATAAATGCCACATACATATTTACCTCTTATTAAAACAGATTCAAACGCGCAATATGTTTCGTTTGGCTATATAATAAAAGAAAATTATTCCAGCTGATTGTCAAAGCAAGCAAAAATATGAGAGTTGCCGAACTTTTCGCTTCACGCTGCGTTAAAAGTGCTTTATGTGGCATGTTTCGTATAAGTATGTACATTTCATCTTAGATGTCAAAGCGAATCTGTAACGCAACGCGAAGCAAAAGTTTTATCTGACATGGCCTTTAAGCGGCCCATCCATTATACAATATTATTGCAGATGTTATTGTACATATTATTGTCGTTTTGACCTATACCAAGGTGAATTAATTTTATCAGGCGGTGTTGATTCTAAAACAACTACAACATTGCAATAACATTTGACATCTCAGCCCCTATGTCAACGTATACAAATTTTGACATGCGAGCATCTAATTTGCGGAAAAAAGTAGAACAGCTGTGCTTATAATATCACCTGTATAAATCCACCTTGACCTATACTATGCAATAAATGGCACAGTATTGAAAAAAATATTGCCAAATTTTCCTGAAAGTGGAAAAGTAAATATAACACTGAAAAATGTTGCCACCACATTACACAATTTCCTTTATTGTACAATAAAAATCAAAGCTCTTTTGATGTTTGCCAATATATTGTGCCAATTTCGAATATGACATACAATTGGCGATATTATTGTACAATACGAAAAATTGCACAATTATATTGCGAGTGGGTGGGCCGCTTTACAAAGGTAAATGTTTGCTTTGAAAGAATCCCAATCTATAGTCAATTATATACACTTACAACATTTCTTTGAAATTTGTGAAGCGGTTTCAGAGATCAGCGTGAAGGAACACAGCGACACGAAATGTTCATATATAACGATATAATCCAAGAGTGGCTTATTTGGAGTTGACATGTTTAAATCTATTAGAAACGATGCATTTTTAAAGTATCTTGTTAGTTCTTAAGCATTTTGTTTGATTTCATATACTAAATTGTAATACCGTTAATATACCGGTAGTAGAGTTTCGGTAGCGATATATACCGATACCGATATAACTAAAATACCGCTACCGATACCGAAATAAAAATAATTTTAATACCAAGACTGCTACCGATACCGTTATTCGTTACGGTTGCCAACTTTAGTTTTAAATACAGTGGCTCACAGCTTATTTTATGCAGTTTAGAACTTTTTCTTTAAGACTCCATAACAATGATACTAAAAGAAGTATAAAAATAATATTAGTACGATGTTATAGAGAAAAGTGTATAGTTTAACAAATAAATATTCTTTTATTTTATTTATGTAAATAAAACTATTTATTTTATTTATCTTAATAAAATAAAAATTTTCGCAGCTACTTTGAATTGAAAACAAAAACAAAATTGTGTTTTTTATTGTTGCTACATTATAAATCCCTAACGAAAATTTTTATATTATTTACAAAAACAGGCAGTAAAATACCTTAAAAATAAGAAAGCTAGAAACAAATGTTTATAATATGAGGAAAAACTTTATCCTTTTTGAGGCTGAATTGAAAATAAAAAAGGCTAAGAAAAGTCTTGAAGCTAAAACGCAAAGCTCGAGGCTAAAAAAGAGTAAACAGGCAACGCTGGTCATGCGGCATAAAAGCAGATAAATAGCGTTTGGGGTCGTCTCAACTGATTGGCCTGAAAATTTTTTCAGGATAATTTTTGCTCATTGCGCACTTTTTACAAGCATATTAAAAATGCACACCAGCGCAGAGCAAAAATAAAGATCAATTGGTATGCGCAGCGCAAGCGCTTTCTTTTTGTTAGCGCCACTCTTGCGCAATGTTATTTTATTTTTTGTCTAGCTCTTCGCTCTGCACATTGCGTATATTGAGCATGGCATTGCGCATGGTCTTTTTATACTAACAGTGGTTAGTTTGAGTTTATTTAGTGCTGCAAAATATACCTTTCGTAGTGACATAATTTTAAGACGTTTGGATTTGTAGCATTCTATCGGTCTTTTTTAGTTTTTTATTCTTGATCCCATAAAAATATGATGCCCTTAGACGGGTCCAACTTCCGGACCGGAAATATGAACCGCACTACCGGCCCAAATTCCGGTACAGCTCCTAAACCGGAACTGCGAACTGCACTACCCAACTTCCGGACCAGACAGAAACCGGAAATATGAACTGTACTGTCGACCCAACGCCCAGTCCAGATCCTAAACCGGAAGTGCGAACTGCACTACCGACCCTGGTCATGAAACTGGTCATGCGAAATTTACTACTGTGGCATGCAATAACATCCATGGAAATAATTCCCATTGCTTTGTTCAAATTTTTTACTACTGAAAATACGCCATGCTCATTTCATGGTCTTTTTGCGCATTGCGCAAACAAACAACTCAAAGGAAAATGCTAATTTTTGCGCTTGCTCCTTTTATGCGTAGTGCGAAAATATTGGCGCGGAGCAAGCGCAATTATATATTGGCTCCGCTCTTTGCGTAAAGTGCAAAAAGAGCGGGGCTGCGCTGCGTTTTTTCTTACTCCGATGAAACTTGCAGACTAGTGTGACCGCAAGTTATATGGACAATCTTTTTTTTCGTATTTTCACTTGGCAAACCTCTTAGATTCATTCCAAATTAGAAAAAAAATATATAAAAAATTTTAGATCGTTTGCACAGTTATTGGGCGTGCCTTGAGATAACAAAGTTTGCTAATAATGCTATTTTTCTCACTATGGTTCGCTTTAAATGTTCATAACTTCAGTAATATTTATTTTAGAGAAAAATCTTATTCACTAATATTCTAGGGCTATATCTTATGAACAATGTTGCTTTGTATTAGTTTTCTTTAACATTAATATTTAATCCCAAAAAAACCAAACTAAAAAATAACAGCGAAATTTTCAAATATCTTCGCATTCTTTGCCTGGTGATTACTTGTTTTATTAAATGGTGCAATTATAAAAAGTTTTGTGATAAAATCTCCTTCGTGCTCATAGGAAATTGTTTTTTAATGGTTTTTGACTACTTGCAATATATATTGTTTTTGTTCCTCGTCTTTTGTTAGCATTGGGTTGTAGTCTTGCATCAATTTCACCGCTCGTTCAGCTGTATCGTTTACCGCGTTAATGTCATTAACAATTTGAAGAGCAGTTTTAAAATTATTATCCGCAGGCCATGAAGTTGGATCATTTTTCAAAAATGCTGTATTGATTTTGAAGCGAAGAAAAAAATTGTTTGTCTCAGAAGAAATAAACTGATTCATTCCGCCTTCGATAACCTGCATAACATTTAAATTTTTAATCGAGGCGCGTTTTACGTCTTCATCTAAAGCCTCACGACTCAATGCCTTCACCATCTCTTTTTTTGACTCAAAAGAAACACTGTCATCAAAAAATGCTAAAGCCACGCATTCAGGACTCAAGTACCATAAGTGTTTTTTAAATTTGTGTAATGCAACTTGAGATATATCAGCATCAATTTTTTTTTAAAAGAATCCAGTTTTTTCAAAAGCTGGAAATCTTTGTATGGTGCTTGAGCAGCAGAAGAGGCAGAGAACCACATCTCAACATATATTGAAACAATAAAAATACATATATTACGTAAAGCTTTCCTATCTTTTACTGCCAAATCAAATTCACGTCGAAATAAAAATATTTTTAAGCAGTATATAGCTTTTGCCATCCATCTCGCGTGGTGGACAGCCCCAGGGGTGCGAAAAGCTGCATTGCGAATAGGTGGAGTCTCGCCAAGAAATATTAGTGTTAGCTCAAGAAACTCCCTGTAATCATCTCTTGGCTGTTTATTTTTGATCGCATCGTTCACAAATTCAATTATTTTCTCTTTATCTGCTGTTAAATATTTTTTGACATCATTATCTTCCATTCCAGACTGATAATTATTTTGGTTTATATTTCCCCATGTATTTTTAAATTGCTCAAATATTTTTACATTTGGGCTTTCGGTTTTGCTCATCTTAACTTCAAATGCACTTTTTAATACGACTTCCAAAATGTGGTGACGGCAAGGTAGCCAAAGAAGCTGCTTTTGAAGACTGTGTTCAATAGTCGTACAGGTTCCATTAAAACGGCCTGTATTTACGGCAGTTGTATCGGACACCAAGGCTTTTATATGATCTTGAAGGCCCCATTCAAAAATAGCCTTACAAACAGCAGACGCCTGCTCTCTGCCAGTTCCACTTTTAAGTGCGGGCACTTCAAGTAGTTGCTCCGTACGCCCGCATGAAATTATGACTGGAAGTCTGTCAACTTTTTCATTCCCCGTAAGAGCTGGTAACAGCTTTCCGTCCCAGTGCAAACAAATTGCACCAAGTTCGTTCTTGTTGAAACGTTCTTTTATATTTTTGAACTGTTCTGCTCGTATTTTTTCCCTTGTATTATGTATAGACGTTTTATTTATAATATAGTTTTGTACTTCAAGACCGACTGCTTCCACCACATATATGTACGGCTTTTCGATCACTGACCTTGCAAACATCTAAAGCGGCTGCAAGTTTTGGAGTCATTATATTTTTAAATCCTCTCATTTTTTTGGCTGGCGTTACAGCTTCTGCTCCCAAGACCTGCTAAAAAGGAATTAAATGATCTGGTTATATTTTTGTAAGGTAACCCTGTGTGTTTCAATTATTTCTCATCTACGTTTTATATAGTTTCATTCTCACGTTTTACTTATAATTTATAACCTTGAACTTACCTCATAGCTAGCAACGATTTCGCTGATATCGCTCTCCGAACTGCAGGAAGAAAGTTCAGCTGTTTCATCTGAATAAAGACAGTACAAATAAATATATGTAATATTGTATTAAAAATAATATATAATTTCTTCTTACTAGAAGCAGCTAATGCACGATCGCTCTGTTCTTTCCGGTTTAAATGATTTTGTTGACGTTCTTCCATTCTTTCTTCACTTGCTGCTGTTTTGTAATCGATGCCATACATAAACCCCGGTCTACCTTTCTTTCTTTGATTCTCCAAAAATAATTTGTCCTCTGAATTTTTAATAAGGTCCAGTGCATTTGCACTTGCTATATCAAATAAGTCATCTAACTTCGACGTACACGCCTCTTCTCTTTCTCATTGCGTTCGCGATTTAATTTTAACATTTTTATTCACTTTCCTCCATGCATTATACATATAAACCTTCAAGCCTTGTTATGCAGTGTTGCTTGGTTCTAGTGGGGATTCGAGCTTTATCCCAAAATATATTCACTTCTTCGACCACTAATTTAGCACTCTCACGTAAATTTAATTTTACTGCTCGTAAATTAAAAAATAATACCTTCATAACATCTTTGTTAGAAGGTAGTTTACACCCACTTAAGGAAGGAGAAAAATAGCCTAGCAAATAAATGTTTTCACGCAAAATTCTTGATGACATGTCTAATTACTTTCAATGCACGACAATAACCTCCAGTTTTTGACTCAGCAATTAAATATTTATTTAGTTGATTTTCATATAAATTTAAATTGTAATTAAACACAACTTCTGTTTTTCAGTCGTATTTAGTTGTTCTTATTTAATTGTGACAAAAATATGGTAGCACCATCAACTATTATAAATTTCCCATAAATTTCCTAAAAAAGCAGCTGTTCAATATAAACAAAGCAAAATCCAACAAATATATATTTTTCTTCATGCAAAAAATAAGAATAATCAAGAGTTTCTGCAATGTTTTAAAAGAATAAAAACAGCTTACAAAATCACAAAAAGACAAATATACCCAAAGAAAGCCCAAATTTTACGCCAACAAAAGTTGAATTTTCAGCGGCCACAATTTGTTTGTTTGCACAAGAACAACAAGCGGTCAAAATCATATGGTAATTTATAAAACTTAAATCGAATTTAAGTGTACAAGATTGGTGTTATAAGTTATATTTAAATGTGATTTATAAAAATGAGTTTTCTATTTAAATAGAAATTAAGTTTAAGAACCATTTAATTATTAAGTCAGAAACTGGAGCTAAATGAAATGTAGTCGTCATTAAGTAACAACAAAAATAATATTCTGCTCTGCTACTCAGTAAGAACTAACAGTAAACTGTTGCAAATAATTTTTGACTTTTTAATAAATACTAAGAGAATAAGTTCGTATGCAAAGAATGGAAGATACATATGTGAAAATTTCGCTGTTTGTTACTTTGGTTTTTTTCTGGATTAAATATTAATGTTAAAGAAAACTAATACAGAGCAACATTGTTTATAAGATATAGCCCTAGAATATTAGTGAATAAGGTTTTTCTCTAAAATAAATATTACTGAAGTTATGAACAATTAAAGGGAACCATAGTGAGAAAAATAGCATTTTTAGCAAACTTTGTGGGCTCAAGGCACGCCTAATAACTGTGCAAACGACGTAAAATTTTATATATATATATTTTTTTTCTAATTTGGAATCAATCTAAGGGGTTTGCCAAGTGAAAATACAAAAAAAAATAACGGTCACACTATTGCAGACATCCAATTTTGAAATTTTTACGACAAAACTAATGTGCATACATACAGACATATATAAATATGTATATATTTCATCTTATATTAAAAATATTTTAAAGTAATTTCTTATAAATATGTACTTTCTATCGTAAATAGATAGGGAATCATAAAGACTAGCATAAATATGTATTTATGTTCATGGTTGGATGATTTGTTGGTTGCATTATACGCAAGTATTTACGCCTGCATAATGTTGATAATAACTGTATGGTAATAAGGAATAAGTGCCTAAGTTGAGATAATCTAACTTTGAGTTAATATCAGCATATTATTATCCATATTCAAAAGTACCTCTGTGCAAAGTTTCATTTATTTTGTAAAAATTTTCAAGAAGTTGTAGATTAATGACTTGGTGCTTATCTTTTATCAACTTATAATCTCATATGGAATAATGGCTTAATTTTACTTATAATATATTAAATTTTAAATTGAATACCTTTGTTATAGCAGCTAGAACAATGTATTACTAGATTAAAATAATAGAGGAACGAACGAAGTGTCAACTTAAAGTGCAATAGGAATACATTTTTAAAAATCCACTTGAAAGCTTAAAACCGCTCTCCTGTAAAACGATAAAATATGACTTAAGCACTTTTTCCTTGTTGCCAAGGCATTATATCAGCGACTTGAGTGATTAACCGCCAGTTTTTGACATAGTAATTAAATGTTTATTTTGTTAATTTTCATATAGATTTAAATTGTAATTAAATACAACTTATGTTTTTCAGTCGTATTTAGTTGTTCTTATTTAATTGTGACAAAAATATGGTAGCGCCATAAAATACCATAAATTTCCCAAAAAAGCATTTGTTCAACATAAACACATAGTAGAATAATATAACAGGCATGGTAGAATAATATATAAGGTAGCCGCATAACTAATACAAATATACATTTTGGGATAGAAAATGTCAAACATTAATAGAGAGGGTATGTGTGTGTTTGTATAACAGAAGCAGCAAACATACGTGTGGTATTAGCTTTGTTCATTTACTTTCCTATCACTTTCCATCAACGAGAGAGTAAAAAGGAATTTTGTAAAATTACTCTCAAAAATAATAAAAAGTAAATGAACACTTTACCATCCAAAATTTTCAAGCTAAAATAGTGTTATAATATATAGGTATATATGAGTACTTAATAACTACTCCTATATGTGGAAAAATGTAATATATGTACCTATTACTATAAAAATAATGTGATTTCGGCATTTATTATTATTTCTTTTCAACAAAATTGAATAAGAAATTGAAAAAAGGGTACATATCTGAAATTTTAAACTTTTGAGGTAATGAAAACAAAAACAAATTATTTTGTAATGAAGTACAATATTTAAAAAATTTATATATGGATTACATTTTGGGACCAATTATCAATCGAAAGTTGCAGAAATATTTTTATGTTAACGTCATTTTGGCATGTTCTGTGTTTCACAAAAAAATAAAATTATGTGTATTTCTCATAGCATTGTTGTTATAAATAATTTTTTATAACAACAATGCCAAGAAAATTCACATTATTTTATTTTTTGTGAAACACAGAATATGCCAGAATAACGTATGTTTATTTGTGTATTTTCGTTAGTTTTGGCAATATTTTTGTTTTAGCGTTTTTTTTTTTGTTTTAACGTTTTTTTTTACTTTTTGACGATTTTTTAGAGATTTATTTTAGTTTTGGCGCTTTTTTGGTTTTGGGAATTTTTTCGGTGTTTGCTGATTTTTTTAGTTTTAGCGATTTTTTGGGTTTGACACTTTCGTTTTAGCAAATTTTCGGTGTTTGGCGATTTTTTAGCTTTGACGCTTTTTTCGCTTTGGTGATTTTTTCCATTTTTGGCGAATTTTCGTTTTTGACGATATTTTTAGTTTTAGTGTTTTTTTCGTTTTGGCGACTTTTTTCGGTTTTTGGGTTTTTTTTTAAGTTTTTTTGGCGATCTTTTTAGTTTTGGTGATTTTTTGCGTTTTAGTAATTTTTTTGCAATTTTGGTGTTTTTTCCGTTAAACGCTTTTTCATTTTGGCGATTTTTCGTTTTGACATTTTTTTAATTTTGAAATATTTAGTACATATTAGCTTTTTTTTAATTTCAAGAAATTCCCTCTTATGGTTTCCAAGATACTGCTAATTGTCTAAATTACATAGTCAAATTTACATTAACATTAAATATATTTATGTATGAACTAATTGGATTATCTACCGCCATAGTGTAAAGTACCGAGTATCTAGATACTCATAATATTTGCAATACTAAAATTTGCTGCAACATCCTCTGGCCCTGATGTACTAGATCCTGTGTTGCTAAATTCCATTGCTTTAGACATCTTATTTTTGTGCGGTTGGTCCTAAATTAAACAAAAATTGGTTTTCTATCGTATTAATATATTTCATCGCTTTAAAAATTAACATTCACTTAGAATTTCTTAAATTTTGCAAAAATATTTTTATTTCCCAACTTCTTTTAGCAAACTTGATTTGTAAATACAAACACAAAACAGCTGTTTGAACAATTATTGAAAGTAAAAATTTTACTATCAAGAATTTTCAACAATTTTTTTGTGTCTCAATTTGTTGCTCTCTTTTGACGCTCTCTCGTTGAAAATTTTTGGAGTTAATGAACACTTTCTATCAAAAATTGTTAACAATTGTTAACAATTTTCAGTAAATGAACACAGCTATTGT